>JANHFL010006535.1:146087-160348 GCA_032468155.1 Oxyrhabdium leporinum | reverse complement strand
TGTGTGCTTGCACATCTGTATTGACAGCAACAGAAAGGGAGCAGGAACGAGCAGATTATTTTACACAGAGTTCACTGGAGTTGTAAAAAACCTGAACAACAGCCCTATTTTACTATACTTCAGCCTCTCCAACAAGGAGTTGCTGTGGGAGGGCAAAGGGGATGTGTTAACAGTATTGGGGGAAAAATGAAAACAGAATAAAAACAATACTCTGTGGATTTGCCTTGTCCACTTGAAAAGGATTTCATAGGTTGATTATGCTATTCTGTTATTTTTGGACAGTACCATTGATGAAATGGATTAAGGCTGCCATTGTCCTATTTTCTGTGGAGTTTTGAAGGAAAGGAGAGTGGGTTTGTTTGTTTGTTTTTCCTTCAGAAAATGCTTTTGTTTCCCCCCCCCCCAATCTTGTGAGGGATTTCAACAGAAATTCCCCTTAGTGTTTAGAATTAGATATCATTTAATTTGATGAAAGAGAATTGACTTTTATATTTGAGGGAAATTCTCAGGGGTTGTGTAAGTTGTTCTTGTGTTCACTTAGGGGTGAGATTTGGATGTTTGTGTGTTTTATTTATTTTTATTTATTTTATTGATATCCTGCCTTTTTTTATAGATAAATAACACAGGGTGGCAAATACATTCAGTATTCCTTCCTCCACACAATAACAACCCTGTGAGGTGAGTTGGACTGAAAGACAGTGACTGGCGTAAAGTCACCCAGCTGGCTTTCATGCCTAAGGCGGCACTAGAACTCGTAGCCTCCTGGTGGTGATTGGCCTAAAATCAGCTACCTTTCATGATAAAGGCAGGACTAAACATATAGAGGCACATATTAGCACAAGAAAACAATTCTAAAGCAGCTGTGTTTTTCTCAGGCTGCTATCCTCTGCATCTGCCTTGTGGGCTCAAAAAAAATATAAAACTGTGTAAAAGAGTTGCAGAAAGGTGGCATCTTTTTCCTCAGTATGTTCTCAAGCCTGTGTTTGAAATCTATTTATTTAATTTAATAGGGTCTCCTGCTTAGGCGGGAGTGGGGGTTGGACTAGATGATCTACAATGTCCCTTCCAACTCTGTTATTCTGTTACTGTTAATTTACGTGTCACATTTAGCAACTGCCCATCACCCTTAGTGGGTGACTCAAATCTGAACGATTGCACATCTGTAGAATTCAACAATCTCCAGTCTTCATTGCCCATACTGTAATTACATCATAAAAACAAATCAATTTTCACATTGAGATGTTTTAAATTTGAAGTGTAAGCAGGCAGAGGAGCTTGGGCAGGAATACAGAATGCAAACTGAATTTTTTCTCCTTCTCATCTTCTTCCTCCGTTCATCATCCTTCTCTTCTAATATTGCCAGCAGTAGCCCTCTCTAATACTCCCAACAGCCACACTTAACATGCTGTCAGAGAAATTTAATAGAAAACAGAACAAAATACTTCAGAAATTGCAAGGCAGATCTTGTGTCTTATTCCATAATGCTCTTCGCTCTTCAGATACATTGTCATCTTATCTGAAATATGAACAAAACAGAGCTTTTGATGAGCTGGTAAATATAAATCAAAAGTAATCACATAGGCCACATTGGCTGGGAGAAAATTGGCCATGCTGCTAAGAATTAATTTTAGCACCTACATATCTGGAAGGTTGGAAGAAATGAGGAGCATGAAAGGTTAAATTAGGTTATAAGGCAGACTATACCAAATAAGGCTGCGGGTTAAAAATACCATAAGGTAGGAAGGAAGGAAGGAAGGAAGGAAGGAAGGAAGGAAGGAAGGAAGGAAGGAAGGAAGGAAGGAAGGAAGGAAGGAAGCTGTAGCATTAGACCAATCTTCAAACTTTAACCCTCTTTTACCTGCAGTATTTGGTCTATGCAGAACTGCATGAAAGATAAGTTTGAAATGAATCATTTTATTTTTATCCTCTTGAGATAATGCACAAAATAGTAGCATATGGCATATTGAGTAGGCTTCAAGCCCCAATGCCTTAGAATAGTTACTGATTTTCTCCTGTCTTACACAACCCCTTTGAAAATGTGTTGAGTCTTACACAACAAATTCACTTTAGAGCTACTCTAGGGCATTTCAGTCAAATAGCCTTCTAGTGCTCTCTGTTAGGGAGAAGGTCTCAATTGCATAGTAAGATATTTTATTATAAAATGACATGCTGAATGATACAGAAAAGGTAATTCATAAACTAACCAACTGTAGATTAACCCAGCAGAAATGCAAAGCCAGTTTATAGGGTTAAGTTATGGTTCATTGTCTCAAGCAGATCCAGAAAAATTGGATCACATGAATAAACCATTATTCAATTACAATGGGATAAGTATGTGCTGCCCATTATCCTACTAGGACTACAAAAATACTACCATATTTTCAGTGAAAAATTGATAGTCTACATTTTATTTCTAAAGCACAAATATTTGATCTGGGGGTTTGATTTGCTGAATCAAATCTGAAATTTTAGATAATTGAACTGAATCAATTCAGGCACTTTAGACAACTTCTGTGCTTGCAGGGAACTTTTTAAAAGTCCAGATCAACTCACTTTGGCCGTTCACTTTGACGGTACAGATTGAATGGAAGTGATTTTTGGGGGGGATCAATTTACAAGTCTGAATCAAATTGGATTGCTGACTTGAATGGAATAGAACTGATGTCTCACATCTGATATTGCCTGACTTGCCCAAATTGCTTATATTCTCCAGGGGAAAAGTCCTTTCCGTGCCTTGAAATAAGTGTTTAAGACAGCATTAAAATAGAACTTTCAAAAATTTGAAGATGTGAGCACTCTGTCCATCAATTGCAACCAACCAGAACCACTTGCAAATAGTCTCAAGAAGAAACTTTATTGTCAGTCATCTATGTTATAGGAATCTCATCAGATCAACTGTATATGTCAGCGTTCCGAGTAATACACCTATAGAAAGCAGAACTCCGAGGCAGGTAGATTCCTCAAGGAACGATTTATTGGATGCATCATATTGGCACAAACTGGTGAAAATGAACTCTGAAAGTTCCCGTGGTTTTCACCAGATTAAAAAGTGAAAGTTTCCCCTTCCACCAAGTCATCAGTCACATTGTCCAATACAGATGCTGGCCAGTTGCTCTGTTACTCCACTCCTCCTCTCTCCGGTCACCTGTTGGAATGTCCTTGGTTCCCACAGGAAAAACAAAAAGTTTTGACTACAAACCCCCAGCTATCTTGTTTCCGCCCTCCCTGTCCTTTCTTCTTTCTTGTGGCAACCCTGAAGCCTCCATGATGGCCTCGCCAGGTTCGCTTCAGGGTTGACAGTATACTCTTGGGAATGGACAAATAAGACTTCATAGATTCTGGGGGAGCTCAGGACTGCACCATTTTCTGTTGCGTAAGGACTCGAAGCTAGGCTCCCGCTTAACATCTCCCTCTAGTCTAGCTGGAGATTCTACAGTACCACAGTAAATCCTTAATGAAAATGTTTTTTAGAAAAATGTATGCAAAGCATTCTGAGCTCTTAAAAAGAGAAAAAAGTTTAGGTCCTTGGCCACAGTCCAATTATACTTCTTTTCATCCTTGCAGAAATCTACTAGAATTTCTCGAACTGCTGGTTCTGAGACAAGCTGCATTTTGAAAATATTTCATAATACTGTAAGAGGATGGGAACAATGTATTCCCTGCTATAAACATCAACCTCAAAAACACAAAGCCTGGATCAACTCAGCATGAGGTTAAGGAGTGATTTGTAGCATCTTATCAGACACATTGAACTTGGGAAAGAACTGGAAATTGTATTCCTATGTTTTTGATTTCATATCTGAAATATTTCTCATTGCTTTTATCGTGGTTTGCTCATTGCTTCTATCCTGGCCACTTTTTACAGAGGCACGTTTGAGAGTATTTTAACAAACTACATCCCTGTTTGGTTTGGCGTCAACAGTGCCTCAGATAGAAAGTCCATACAGAGAGTGGTAAGGACAGCCAAGAAGATTATAGGAAGCTCGCTTCCTGTCATTCAGGATACGGCTTATAAACACTATGTAGTTAGAGCTGAAAGCATTGTTAGAGAGCCCATATACCCACTTCACAGTCTGTTTCTGTTGCTCCCCTCTGGGAGGAGGTTTTGAAATATTTCTAGAAGGACTACCTGATTCTGTAACAGCTTTGTTCCTACACCATCCATCTGGTAAACTTGCAAGATTCGTCTTTCTTGCCATGTACTGTACATGTAAACATATAAAGTAGACTGTGTTGTTTCTCTGTGTCATATAATATATGTGGGTATATGCATAATTTTATATTTATTTATTTATTTTGTCATGTTTATGTAGTGTATATTAGAGGTGAAGATCTATGCAATGAAATTTCATTTTAATGTATGCCGATTAGTGTATATTCAAAGTCTAAGTCTAATATATTAATGTTTCTTTATAATTGAGAAAAGGATTCTGGTTTTTTTTTGCAAAACACTTTAAAGCAAAGTGACAGTTTATCTATCAGTGACAGTTCTCTCAACATAACCTTCAAAGATTCCAGAGTTGCAGCTTTCTGTCTATTTCTTCCTCTTATAAACTTAAAAAGAAATGGGGGGCCATGTTAAATTAAGCATCTTAATACCTATACGTTGCTTAAAGCTATGTGTGGAATATGTTGGGGAGGAGAAGTTCATAAGAAAAATAGTTTTGAGAAGTTGGAAATGTTCTTTCTGAAACCATTTGGCTTGTAGGTGTATATCTATTATTAATATCAGCATGAATCAATCCACTGCAGGATGAAGGATCATAGTATAATACATCAGCCCACTGTAACTGTAGGTTAGTAGATGTTTTTCAGCTGTCTGCATCAGACAAGACTAGAAGTCTTGGTCTTGCATCTTGTAGCCCAGCTCCTTTAACTGCTATGCCAAACTGTCTACCCATGTCTGTAGATGGATGTGTATGAACAGTTGGAAGGATGGATAGATAGACATAGAAGGACCAGTCTTAGATTCTTTCCAATGCAGGTGCTCCTCGTGTTACGACCATAATTAAGCCCAAAATTTATTCTGCTAAGTCAAACTCAAGGCCCATGGGTTGGATCTGGGCCCCCGGGTGCTGGAAATAACAAAGGACTACCCCACAGTGCCTCTGGCAGCCAAAATGGGGTACATGGGGGGCCACACATGGCCTCCCACCCCATTTTCAGCCTGGATGGCTTCCTGCAGTATCCTGCTGGCCAAAAGAGGGCCCCAAATTTGGCCTGGACGGCCTCCTGCAACACTCTCCCCCCCCTCCCATGCCCCATTTTGGCTGGTAGAGTGCTGCAGGAGACGTCCATCCCATCTTCCTCTACTCCCACGGCCGGCCCTCAGAGGAGAAATACAATGCTGATCCGACCCTCAAAGAAATCCAGTTTGACACCCCTGTACTCAGTGAAACATTTGTTAAGTGAGTTTTGCCCCATTTTATGACTTTTCTTGCCCCAGTTGTTAAGTGAATCATTGCATTTGTTACGTTAGTCACGTGGTTGTTAAATGAATCTGGATACACTATTGGGTTTGCTCATCAGAAGGTCGCAGAAGCTGATCACATGACCCCAGGAAACTGCCACCATCATAAATATGAACCAGTTGCCAAGCATCTGAATGATTAAAATGTGACTATGGGGATGCATGCAGCAAGTGTGAAAAATGATCATAAGTCACTTTTTTTTCAGTGCCATTGTAACTTTGAAAGGTCACTAAATGAACTGTTGTTAGTCTAGGAATACCTGTACATTGTTTGGGTTTTTTTATCAACTCTTGGGAAACTCTGTGGGTGGGCTGAAATCTGGAGTTGCAAGCTGGCAGGGCAACAAAAGAAAGATTGAATTAAAAATGGCTTGGATGTGACTGGAGGCTGAAGAAAGCAAAAAAAACCCCTCATCCACCGCAATTTTCCTGGGGCAACCCTTTGGAAAAGAAGGTGAACCGTTTGGAATGCTGGATTCCTTGTTTCCTTCCACCTTGGCTGACTTTCCTTCCTAGAATAGTCACAAATAATTTGATGTAGCCTGAGGGTCTCATAGAATGGCATGATATCCTCATAGAAGGAATGAAAGTCAAATGAAGGCGAGGGCAAGGTAAATTAAGAAGTTACCTTTTCCAGAGAGAGCAATAGCAAATTGAAAACAGATGAAAATATTTATGGGAGAAATTCTGAGTCATTTTGATTGAGTTCTGTCACTCGCATGCATGAGTACCCATCCTGATCTTTCTTTCTTCCTAAACCAGCCTCAATTAAGGCATTTTTTTTGCAAACTTCCTCGGGTCTATCTCTTATTGCCACACACAGATATTGCCTAGGTTTTAACATAACTCTTCAGCAATTGGAACATCCTGCCATCAGTTATAACTATACTCAAGGTAGCATATGTATCTTAGGTAAGTGTGCAAGAGAGCAATTTCAGTAATGGCCACGTCCATTGACCTTTAGTAGAGATGGTGCAATGGATAAGAAATAATTACTTTTGATCTATGCTCCCTCCGTGGATTGAAAAAAGCATCGCAAGTATCTAACCCATGGAAATTTATTTTGGAATCTCTCCTAATAGCATGATTGTGTTCTCTATACAGGTAGTCCTTGACTTACAGCCACAATTGAGCCCAACATTTCTCTTGTTAAGTGAGACATTCGTTAAGTCAATTTTGTCCCATTTTGCAACCTTTCTTGCCTCAATTGTTATGTGAATCACTGCAGCTGAGAAGGTGGCAACCCAGTTGTTAAGTGAATCTGGTTTCCCCATTGACTTTGCTTGTCAAAAGATTACGAAAGGGGATGACATGATTTTGGGACACAGCAATGGTCATAAGTATGAACCAGTTGCCAGGCATCTGAATTTCGATCCCACGATCATGGGGATGCTGCAATAGTTGTAACTGTGAAAAGTCATGCTTTTCAGTCCATTGTAACTTTGAATGGTCACTAAATAAACTGTTGTAAGTTGAGAACTACCTTGTCATGCCCCCATCGGAGTCTGAATCCGAGGGGGAAGATGAACAACTGACAGAGAGCGGGAGAGTGACTCCGTTGGCTCTGAAGGAAACTGGGGAAGGGCAAAGTCAGGCTGGGCAGAGCAGGGGAGAGGTAGAACAAGGGAGAGGAGTTTCAAATGAAGGCCAAGGCCCTCTCCCTCCTCATCTCAGGGTGCGCAGGGAAGAATGCAGAAGAGAGCAACGTGGGTTGTGTGGCTTACGAGGGAGGAAAGGGCCCAATTCCCTTCACAAGACATACCTGGGGATGGAGTTTAAAGGAGAGGCAGTTGGGGGAGGGGCGTTTGTCAGGAACAAATGCTGAATTCATTTAGTGTTGAGAATTGTAGCCTGCATTCCTTGCATTCCTCCTGACTGCTTGAGTTATTGCTGTGCTTCTGTGTGCTTATCTTGCCTTGCTGGAATTACTGTCGTGATTCTTCACTTATTGGACTCATTATCTTGCCCTGCTGGAGTGATTGATTGCAATTATTCTGCTTACAGCATTTGGACTGGACTTTCTGCAGCCAGAGGCTATTGCAGGTTCGTGGGAAAGCTTTTCTCCAGGCCAGAGAGTAACCAGGATGTTGAGGGCAAAGTTGGAGCAAATAAAGGAACTCATACCTATTCTATGGCTGTGTTGCCTTTTGTGCCACACCCCGGGTCATCACATACCTGTATTTTTGTTGAGTGTGAACAGGGAGTGAGGAGAGAGAGAGAGAGAGACAGAGAGAGAGTGGGAGGAAGGGAGGAGAGAGAGAAGGAGAAACAGTGTGGTTGTAGGTAATGCAGCCAGCAATAGTGGCTGTGCCTGCCACACAAGATTTATTTGCAGGTCAACCACTATACATTTGCATCATTGCTACCTTCTGTAGAAGCAGAACCATGATTTATTATAGGCTTCAATTCCCACATGCCAAGTATGCAGGTAAATGGAACTCAGAAAAGAGCACTTTAGATATTTACATTGTGTGGAAGTGGTTCCTCAACTATAAGCCACCAAAAGATTTAATTAACCTTTTTTTCTCTCTAGAAATCTCTGTCCATCGATCATTTCCTTGTTTTATCCCCATTCCATTTAGATTCTCTCTTTCCAAGCCCGCAGCATGGGAAATTATCCATTGCATCACTTGGGAAAGATGGAAAGATTAGTGATGGGACAGGTATTTTGTGTGCATAAAATATCTGGTTCAGTTGCCAACTTCTCCAGCTTTCTTAAGAAAGACTCCAACTTTTCCTTCCTGGATTGTTATGGCTAACAAGAAGGCCCCCTGGCAAGTGACTGAACCTAGGCCACAATGTCACCACACAAACTCCAGCCTCGATGTCTCCGTGTGCATCTTTGTGATACAATTACAGAAGGGTGGGACATGAATTGTGGTGTTGCAACATGTTTTGTCCCTTTGCCATTGTGATTAGGAATGGACGGCTAGGAATGCTGTATTAAAAGGACCCATGAGCTTTACAAGGCCATTTATGATGTTTCAGGCTGTAGGCGAGAGGAAATTTCTCTTTGTCTTTCTGTGATCAACTTTCTCCCGTTGAAATCTAGCAACATAGACAGAGCCAAAGCAAGACCCACTATGTATTGATCATACTTTCTGGAAGGACCGTGCATTGTGTTTCCTGATAAAGAAGAATATTTGTATCCCAGGTTGAAATGAGGGGTCAGCACGCTCAGGATGTTACCTAGTTTGGGTAATGAAGCATCTCCAAGAAAACAACCAAGTTCAGAGAGCACCAAGGAGCCCACATTGTGCTTTCTCCCCTTTGTGATTTGCTTGAGGTGACTTAATGCCAATGTCTCAAGGTGTTATTATTATTATTATTATTATTATTATTATTATTATACGTAAAAAAATTTAAATCACATTAGCCAGTTCTTTAGCTGATGTTAGCCTTCATACACCTCAAGTTCTTCCCAAGAACCTAGGACAGTGGTGGCAAACCTTTTCGGCACTGAGTGCCAAAACGGGAGCGCACATATGTGCCAGAAACTGAAAGAGTAGCTCCCTGGCAAGCACACACGCCCGGGCCACCTGGTCTCCCAGTTTCTAATGTTCATGTAGATTTTGCAGAACAGATCCAAGGTGCCTATACAGCACTTCTCTCCCTTCATTTGAACTCTTTTGTGTTCCTTGTCTTTCTATCCCTCCCATTGCTCTTAATCTATTTACTTATTTATTGGAGTTTTATCTCACCTTTATTATTTTGTAAGCATTTCAAGGTGGTGAACATACTTAATATGACCACCTACTCCTGTTTTCCTCAGAACAAACAGCCCTGCGAGAGAGAGTGACTGACCCAAAGTCACCCAGCAGGCTTTCATGGCGAAAGTGGGACTAGAACTCACTGTCTCCTGGGGATTGGCCCAAAGTCACCCAGCTAGCTTCATGCCTAAGGTGAGACTAAAACTCACAGTCTCCTGATTTCTAGGGCAGCATGTTAACAACTACATCAGACTAGCTTATCTACTGCCACCTCTTTTATTACCATCTATTATTCCTATTCTTACCACACAGTAAAGCATTTTCAGAGAAGATGAAGATAAGATAAGATAAGTTTGGCATCTTAGTTTCTTTTTGGGGGTGGGTGGGGGGAAGAGAGGAAAAGAGGCAGAGTAGGGGTCCAGTTGAGCCAGGCTAAGCTTTAATGGAACCGCTGAGCCTGAAGGGTCAATGATGAAACCATCTTTCATAGGAATTGAGTTCTCTGGAGAAAGCAGGCCTGGGCCACCATTCCAGGCTGACAATTCATCGGCTGCGAATGACCTCATTAGAGAAGTGGCACAACTCTATTTTGCAAGTGTGTCATTAGGGAATCCTCCTTTTCAATTTCCATGAGTTACAAAGCATTAAGTGCAATGTTCTTCCTATTAGCCATTGCAGTTTATTAAAGCTCTTTTCCCTTGGACTAAAGACATTTACTAGAAAGCCTCCAACTCAATTTGTACTACAAAGACTTCTGAATCCATTTCCAGAAATGCTAGTTTGAAGGCCTGAAATGATGGAAGGAGGTGGTGGAGGTGAGCAGAAATCAATTTATTTTGTAAAAGGGACCATGTTTATAATCTATTGGCAGCCAGATTTCTTTCTGTTGTTTCTTGTCCTTGAATTTTGTTCAAGAAGCAGTCACATTGAAATGTTGCCCTTGATTTAAATTTATTTACAAAATATATGATTGTGTTGGCATCGGTTGGCTTAGTGTTCTCAGATTCAAGAATTGAGCATTCATTTACTCAGGCTTCCTCTTCCTTGCTCAATTTGTGTTGTTTATTTTCCTGTAGTTAGCTTCATCAACTCATCATAAATTCATAAATCTTATTTATTTTTTATCTTGGATATGGCCAGGCTTTCTCTAAAATTTTGCCCTAAAAATAGCCCATGTGCCATTAAGTGATGACATTTCCAAGGAAGCACATACATACTTTCCTTATGTAGTCCTTTCTCCATTAACTACAGTGGAAGGCACTCTTTGTAAACCTGAGGGAGTATCTTCTTTACTTAACCCATTTAATCCACCTAATGGGGAGCTCCCAGGGGAATCTACTCCCTTTTTATGACTGCAATCCTGTAATTCGGGGTTGAGTCAGAGAGACTGGATGGAGATGAGCATTTACTGACCGGTTGCCCTTCCTGATGCCATGCAGAGTTCACAGCAGATATTTTTTCTTTGCACCCTGAGAGAGAAACATCTGCTGTTACCTAGGATTGTACTCTTCTGAATGGGAGGTGAGCATCTTCACCACTAGGCTACCATGCCGTTCTCCCAGGGGAATCTACTAGTAACCCAAATTTCTAGGATATTTAGGAGAGGGAGTTCTGAAAAGCTTTTTTTTTTTTGATGGCAGAACTTTTCTAAGGAATTCCCTGATCCATGAAATCTGATCAACTCCTACTTTGTTAAGTAGGCTTCATTTTTATCAAATAGAATGAGATAGAATTGGTAGAAAAGCTGTTGCTTTGTTTTCTTTTCCTGCAAAGCACCAGTGGTGGGATTCAGCCATTTCGCAACGGTTCAGCAGAACCAATAACTATTTTTTTGTTGAGTTTGGTGAACTCCGTTTTTTTTTGAGATGCCAGACAATCTGGCTTTGCAGCAAGCAAGGGGGTTGGAGGTACATGAATGCATGCTAGTCTGGCATCTCAAAAAAACAGAGTTTTTTTCCCCACTCCTGGATTTTTGTTGCCGGACTGTCTAACTTTCTTTAAAGTTTACTTGATGCAGAATGGGAAGTATCCACATTCTTCATCAAGTAAGCTTTAAATAAAGCTTACCTAGGTAACAAACCTACCCTCACTGTCATCCCCCCCCCTCCCGTGAAAAGAGACCACAGCTCTGAGTCAGTTTCTTTACTACCTGAGATAGAAACTGATTGGCTGAGTCAGTCCTGCCCTTGGGTATGATGCAGGCAACCTCCATTTGATAGGAAGGTACATTTGGACTCAGCTATGTTGGAAGCAGAAGTGAAGTGAGTAATAGCCCCAGCTGCGGGACAAGCCAGATGCTGAAGTTAGATTTACCGAGTGGTGAAGGCTTCCAGTTCAACCTCTACTCCTATGCCAGCATGGGTACCCTTGCCTCATCTGGAGGGGTAGGAACCGTATCTTTGGCAGTCTCCTCCCCTTGCCGGGGAGAATAATAATAATGAAGAGGGATCCTATGTCTCATTGGTGTATCATTTTTTAACACTTAAAGCGGTCATTAGGGCAGAGAATCAGTTGTTAAATTATTTGAATCCCACCATTGCATAGCACTATCATTAAATAAATGATAGGAGGAATGCATAGGGTTACTATTTAGCAAAGGAGGTGATATGTTATATAAAACCTCCCTGGCTGACTGAATCTCCTGGGAGTATCATTATGGTCTAGGGAAGGATATCCAGTCAAGATCGAGTTATAAATCTGAAGTTTTTGATCAATACATATCTCTTAAATAAGGAACCAAGCAGTTAACCATACAACCTGTCAAAAATGTTCTACTACACAGTGCAAATGTTTTCATATCTATTAATATCATAGTAACAATTTCTAAATTTACAATTATACATAAATAAAAATGTACATATTTTATGCAAATATGCCTCTATCTTCAATCAGCTTCAGAAATAGTTTCTTTCTTCAGTTAAGTATTGATTGATTGATTGATTGATTATGTGCTCTCAAGTCATTTTTAACTCCTAGTGACCACGTAGATTTTTCTCCATGATAATTTCTTTCCAACCTGTTCTCCCAACATTGCATCCATCACCATTCCAACTCAATCTATCTTGCTTTTGGTTTTCTTCTTCTCTTTCCTTCCACCTTACCCAGCATTATAGCTAAAGCCTTCTCTAAGGACCGGGTTTTTGCATAACGTGCACAGAGCATAGAATAACAGAATTGGAAGAGACTTTGGAGTTCATCTAGTCCAACTCTCTGCTCAAGCAGAAGATTCTATACCCGTGATGGCGAACCTATGGCATGCATGCCAGTAGTGGCACACAGAGCCATCTCTCCGGGCATGCCAGCCATTGCCCATTGCTCTTCTGGGTTCCAGCACATGCATGCACACCGGCCAGCTGGTCTTCATGCACACATGTGTGCCAGAAACCCAAAGACTAGATGGCCTGCACGCATGTGCACACTGGGGAGCTGTTCTTCCAGTTTCTGGCACTCCGTCTCCCCCCCCCCCCGTGTGCACGCTCCCATTTCGGCACTCAGTTTGCCAATGCTGTTCTACAACATTTCAGAAAAATGGTTGTCCAGTTTTCTTAAAAGCCTCCAGTATTGGAGCACCCACAACTTCTGAAGGCAAGACATTCCACTGATTGATTGTTCTCACTGTTAGGAAATTTCTCCTTAGCTCTAGGTTGCTTCTCTCCTTGATTAGTTTCCTTCCATTGTTTCTTATCTTGCCTTCTGGTGTTTGGGAAAATATTGCTCTTATCTTTGTGGCAGCCCTCAAATATTGGAACACTGCTATCTATCTCCTGTACTCCTTCTTTTCAGCAGACTAGACATACCCCATTCCTGCAACCATTCTTCTTATGTTTTACCCTCCAGGCCAGGGGTGTCAGACTCAAGGCCCAGGGGCCAGATACGGCCCACTTGGTGCTTAGATCCACCCTTGACGTAGTGAAGGACCAGCCCGTGGTGCCTCCGCCAGTGAAAACGGAGCTTGGGATCCCGGGCTCTGTTTTCGCTGGCAAAGAACTGCAGGAGGATACCCCCAAGCCTGCCCGGGCTACCAGAGATGCCCCCAACATGAATGATGCTGTGCTTGCCACGCCTACCCTTGCCACGCCCACCTGCCCCCCCTCCCCCAGGTCAAACACAATCCTGATGCGGCCCTCAATACAATCGAGTTTGACACCCCTACTCCAGGCCCCTAATAATTGTTGCTCTTCTCTGTACTCTTTCCAGCATCTCAACATCTTTTTTATATCGTGGTGACCAAAACTGGATGATTTGAGCCTGGTTGTCTTTGCCTCAAGTGAAAACTCTGGGTTTATGTTGACATTCCCAGCTGCCATTCCTTAACCTTTAACAATTGTCAAGTGGCTTTGCGGGACACTATAGACAGCAGCACACAAATAACTACATATACAAATGTGACTTGCCCAATAATTTCCTTTATTCAGATTTTTATCTAGGAACAGAGACAGTGGGTAAGACCCTACTTTTTTCTCCATCAATTTATGAAGTACAGATATGGCAGGTGAGAAAGTAATATTTTGAATCAAGCTTTGAAATAAGTTAAAAACTGATTCCGGAAGGTAGAAAAGTTTCAAAGGTGAGTTTATTTTTCTCTCTCTTCTTTTTTGGCAGTTTAAATGTGGGACAAGGGAAATAATTTTTGCAGCCTTATTTGAATGACTGATCTGTCTATATACCTAATTCCTTTTCACAGCTAGAAGCACATTTGACGAGGCATTAGTCAAGGAGGCTTTTGACAAATATTGAGTTATGCAGTAGGTTAGACAAAGGTCCTCTGCTCTGAATTGCTATGAATCACCTTTTAAAGTAAGCAAATACAAAGTATGTCTGTTTCTTTCCACAAATGATAATATTCCTTTGCAATTCTTTTCCTCAGTTCTTCACTGCCTGAAACCAACTGGACTCTAAGCAGTTGATAATGTGTATAATAAAATACAACAACAACAACAACAACAATAATAATTCATATGAACAAAGCATAAATAATAAAATTATTATGCACATAATAAGGGCATTGGAGCGGTTCTAATTCTGAGATGGTAAATCTGTGTTTGAGGATATATGAGCCCATGTATCAAATTAGACAGAGG
>JANHFL010006535.1:120299-130475 GCA_032468155.1 Oxyrhabdium leporinum | reverse complement strand
GGTCCAGAATCTCTCTTCCTCTCCTTTTCCTCCCAATCCCATAGGGTGTTTATTCCAATCTGTTTTGAGAGCAGCAGAGCAACTGTAAGGTAAACAGGGAATCGAATTTCAACCCCAGAGGTGCTTCTGTACCTCAGACTACAACGTAACTCCTTCAATTGGGTGCCTCCCAAATGTGTTGGACTACAGAACCAGTAATCCATTAATTGAGCTGTTGTCTAACACATCTGGAGGACATCATAATGGAGGAAAGTGCATTACCAGCAGCTCATCAATCAGGGCAGCGTTATCAGCTCCTTTGAATAACTTGGG
The DNA here is from genome assembly GCA_032468155.1 of Oxyrhabdium leporinum. Classification (NCBI taxonomy): domain Eukaryota; kingdom Metazoa; phylum Chordata; class Lepidosauria; order Squamata; family Cyclocoridae; genus Oxyrhabdium; species Oxyrhabdium leporinum. Next base: position 130,163 of record JANHFL010006535.1, on the reverse strand, counting down.
AGCAGGAAGCCATCGAAAGCATTGGGGAAAAACAGCAAGCTGGAGAAAAACATTGAAATGGAAGCATTAATGCTGCCATTCTCTCCGATGTTCTCAGTCGTAATATTAGCCGTATGACTCTAATGACAAAACAAACAATTAAAGAGAGTAGTTATCACCTTTTTTGTTTGTCTTTAGGCTGTTCGGCTTGATGCCACTACATAAATGCACTTTAAAGAAAAAAGGATTAATGCACCCCAAGTTGCAAGATTTTGGCATTCTCACTTGAAATACAATCATAGGAGCATACCAATGAAGGAACATACCAATCAGCTAAATAAATATAATTTTATGACATTTCTTGGGAGAACATCAACATCTTCTGTTGATTTGGCCATCTCATGAGTCTGCAGTCATTTTTTAAAAAAATAATAATTTTGGCTGACTGGGGAATTCTGGGAGTTGAAATACTGTATTTTTCTTATAAGTCTACCAACCATTTCTCATTCTTTCATACCGTTGTAGCCATATATAAATGTTCTATTATCTCCCCTATAACCCTTTGTCATGGGACTATTTTCTCTACTTTTGTAATATAATCCATAAACAGACTCCAGTCTTTAATAAAAAAAACCTTTGTAGATTTTCTCTCTAGCAGTTTTGTCTCTCTCAAAGGTGGGGCTAAATGACCTTCCTATTCCCATTTAACCACATGATTTCTAGAATCCAGAAGGTTGAAAAAGAGACCTACTGATTAGCTAGCCAGCCGGAGGGCTGTGTCTGTCAACTGCTGATCTGGTCACATTCAATGTATGACTCCCCTGAAGTTGCTGAAGCAGTAAATTTGCTTTAGCAAGTCAGTTTAGGTCAGGGTGTCAAACTCAAGGCCTGTGGGCCGGATCCAGACCGTAGGGTGCTTAGATTTGGCCCGCAGGGCTGCTCTGGAAACAGCGAAGGACTGGCCTGCGGTGCCTCTGCCAAAATGGAGTTTGCGAAGGCTGCAGACGGCCCTCCCAAGCTCCGTTTTCACTGGGAGAGGGTTGCAGGAGGCCGTCACAACCGAAAACGGAGCTTGGGAGCCTGTTTTCGCTGGCAGAGTGCTTGGGCCGCCGCAGGTGCCCCCAACATGAGTGACGTCGAGCTGACCATGCCCACCCTGACCGTGCCCACCCTGGCCCCCCGAGGTCAAACACAACTCATTGATGTGGCCCTCAATGAAATTGAGTTTGTCACCCCTGGTTTAGGTGATCAAGAACTCACTCCTGGACCACAGAGTGTTCCTTTCTCAGACCATATCAGTGAGGGTCTACTTTCATTTAATTTTGCACCTTCATCCCTTTTTCCAAAGCACCTGAAGGCCAGACAAGGAATAATGGATGGAAACTGAACAAGGAGAGATTCAATCTGGAAATAAGGAGAAATGTTCTGACAGTGAGAGCAATGAACCCATGGAATAGCTTGCCTTCAGAAGTTGTGGGAGCTTCATCACTAGTGACTTTCAAGAAGAGATTGGACTGCCATTTGTCAGAAGTGGTGTAGGGTCTCCTGCTTGGGCAAGGGGCTGGACTAGATGACCTACAAGGTCCCTTCCAACTCTGTTAATCTGAATCTGAATCTTCTAAAGTACTCAGCATTATATTTTTTTCAACTTGTTTATTCATCAAATGAAAGTTACAAGTCTGAATGAGCAAAATGAGAAAAAATAAAATATGATGAGGACGATAGACACATTAGTGCACTTACACACACACCCTTAGGAACCTTTTAAATATGAGGTGAGGTCCACAGAAGTTAAGATAGAATTAAAACTGTGACAGTTGGTAGCTGAGACAATTGGGTAACATATTCCAGACTTTGACAACTCTGTTACTGATATTTGACAGCTCTGATATCTGCAACCATTTACAATTTTCTCCACTTTCTTTGATTTTCTCAGAGAACATGAAGTATTTCTATTCATATGCACTTATTTCAGGTGAGGGAAAAATCTATCAGATAAATGTGAAACTGAATGATGGTTCCCTCCTTTTGCTATATTGTAAATCTTGAGGCTAGTGTAAAATAAATTTCCAAAACATGAGAGGTGCAGCATCAAATGTTGCTGCTGTTTCAAGTTCAACTATCAGAGGATATCTTTTAGGAGAACAGAAGGAAATCTGAAGTCAAGTAAATCTTATAGAGATTTGGAAAGGTATGGTGTAGCAAAGTCCGATTGGAACCCATTGTTAGATCTACCATATTTGGCAATAACATCAGGACTATATGCCAACAAACAATTAGAATTTCCCATCTCTTGTAGCTACTGTTTTATCAGTCATTCAGACAACTTAAGTGTGGTAGGTCTACTCATGTTCTATTCCACACTCAGGTAAAAAAAACCCCCAGTTTTTCAATACTCCTGTCTTCTGACTTAAAGAAGTTAATGTAAGACAGAATTGGCTGCAAATTTATGACACACACAGACAAAATCTTACTTGTCTCATTAAAAGAGTAAAACAGGTGAGTCTGAAAGCTGTAGTGGAAGAAATTTTACAGATTATATTTGTGTCTAGTAGATAATGAAATCTGGAAGAAACTGAAGACAGATTTTTGACCTCATTATGAAGGTTTAGGTAGTACTTGAACATTTTATGGAACATTCGAGATGCTCTTTAAGGGTGCACCTCAATTTCATGTAATTGAGGGAAGATACCTTGTTCAAAACATTGTTCCATCAAACTGCTGATACTCATGAATTAATAGAAGAGCTTGCTTGAGAAACATAGAAATCTCCTTAGATCAAGTCATATTAGTAGTGTGTTTTTTTCCTAAGACAGTTCTAAAGCGGTGTTCTAATCAATTGAGTCTTTCTTCGATCTATGGCTGTTCCAGAAAATATTTCAACAATCCTCACTGTGAAGGCTTTACAGCAAAAATGAAAAACAGAAACATCCCACAACAAAAGAAAATAAAAAAACCAAAAAGAGAATAATTATGTAGAAGGTTGCTGTAATAAAACAAAAAAAAAATGTACTGTTCATTTCTGTTGGTATCGGCCTTACAAGGTAGCTCAGACAGGAAGTACAGCAAGACAAAATAATTCTACTTTACTATAAAGTTACATTACCAGAATCTTACAAGTCTAAAAATACATTTATTTGACATTGAATTTATGGCTGAGATGCTTGCTACTTTCCCATTCCTTTTGCAGACTAAACTGCCTTTATCTGACCCTTTCCCTGATTTTTCCTTCTGTATTCCAAGACCATACCCACATCCCAAACCAATTGGTTTTATGAATTTTTCAGAAGATCCTTAGCAACATAATCAAAACCACCTGCCTGGACATTAGGGCTGAATCCAGTTTTAATGTTAATTATTTGTTGCATCTAAGAATTATACAGTAGTCATCTTTTCTCCAATGTTGATTCTTGACTCCAACTTATAATGGCTGTTGTAATTTGATAAGGCAGGTAGGGAAGAATTCATATCATTCTTCTTGAGTTATTTGTTGCTTCTAAGGATTATGTAGTAGTCATCTTGTCTCCATTGTTGATTCTTGACTTCAGCTTATAATGTTTATTGTAATTTGATAAGACTTTATAAGACAAACTACAAGAATTTCTTGGTTGTGCTCTCAACAACCTGCAGGACAGAATTGATACCATTCCTGTTGAGCTATTTGTTGCATTGAAGAATTATACACTAGTCATCTTGTTTCTGTTGTTGATTCTTGACTTCAATTTATAATGGTTGTTGTAATTTGATAAGACTTTATAAGAAGAACTGTGAGGATTTCCTCCTGGCCGTGCTCTCAACAACCTGTAGGACAGAATTCATATTATTCTTGTCTTATATAACCCAATGACACCTCCCACTTGTTTTTTTCATGCATGAACTACTTTGGAGTTTCAAGGCAGTATATTTCAAAGAAGGTTTCCATTCCTTTCATATTCTAAAAAAAAATGTTCACCAGTTATTCAAGCTGTTAAGCATCATATACCAAAGCAATTTTCAGATAACTGTAGCTTTTGACTGCATATGAATAACTGAAATTGCAGCTCACTGGCAGGGGTAATTGCATCAAAAGAGAGTTAATCTTTGTTTGACTCCCGTGACTTTATGTACTTGATATACTGAAAGCAATAAAGCACCACTGTTTCAAAATAAGGAATTTGTTTTCTTTCGGTAAGACGGTAGAAGGCTTATCTGGAAAGAAGAGTGGTGGGAATGATCCCTTAAGAATCTTACATCTTGTTATAAAAAGATGTCTCTGAATTTTTTTTTCTTAGTGCTTCAGAACTTGGACGTTGGATTTCACCAATAAGGGCTTCAGGCTGATAATTGAAGCAGTTTGAGATCACATAATTGCAATGCTACTCTTAAAAATCTCAGTAATCTATGCTAGGATAAAATACATCTTCCACAAAATGACTGGACAGTGGAAATGAAGGAACAAGTATCTTCTTGTACTTTCCTGCAAATAGAATGGAATATGTAAATAGAACTAATTTACCTTGATTTTCTCCTAAATCAATCTTTCTAGCTCATTTCATTTTTGCGTGTATTCATCAGCGGTCTATTCTGTCCCATTAAAATCTGAAACATTCAAGAGAAACATGTTTGAAGAGCCCAATGGAACTTGCATTGTTTGGAACCTCTCATCCCCCTTGTTTCTGAGGTCTCTTTTTATTAATTTTTACCTGAAATAAAAAAAAATGTCCAAATAAAAAGAAATTACATTGTTTGAAGCACTTTTTTTTGATATGTTTTGGTGTAATCTGAAGATGAGATTGGTTTCGAATATTCAAGAAAGTTAAAAACTAGTGGATAGCTAAATTTGGATTTACACAATATTCCAGCTCATGCAGATATGCTCAAAAGTTGTACAGAATATACTCTTTAAGTATTTATTTATTTTGACATTCATCTAAATATAGCCTCATGTTTTAGATCTTGATATATCACATCAGAGAGCCAGTTGGGTGTAATGGTTAAGGCATCAGGCTAGAAACTATGGGATTTCAGTTCTAGTTCCCTAGGCACACAGGTATCAAACTCACGGCATCACATTGCCGTCACGTGATGTATCACGACGTTTTTACCCTTCACAGATTTGGGGTGGGTGTGGCCTACACGTGATGCATGTGGCCTGCGGGCCACCGGTTTGACACTCCTAACTAGGCATAAAACCAGTTGGGTGACCTTGAGCCAGTCATTCTCTCACAGTCCTAGGAAGAAGAAAAATCTTGCCAAGAAAACTGCAGACGCTTGTCTAGGCGCACACACACACACACACACACACACACACACACACACAAGGAAATCTTGATAAACGCATGAGAAGCCTCAGTACAGAGGTACCTAAGGTCTTATTTCCTTCTTTGGTGTCTCCTTGCATTTTAGTATTATAAAATACTATTGCACTGAGTGTTGTGACAGTATGAAGAACATTATGTAATTAGATATATAATATGAGGTGCAACTCGGTAGCATTTGGAATTTACTTCTCCTTTCCTGTGAATGGGTTTGTTTGAGTAAACTGTTGAATAATTGATATCTCTTGGGAATTAAATTCTTCTATGTGCGGAGGACTAAGATAGAAGTAATAAAACACTTAGAGTGGAACACAAGCTGAGCCCTCTAAAGTGAATTAGATCTTAAGATACTGATTGGCATCTGCTTTAGATGAATTTGATGCTAACTATTTCTTTTTTTTTTTCAACATACTGTTGAGATTTGGAAAGTTAAAAGGCCTTGGGGAGTTTGGTTGAATTCTGAAGTTGCAAATTAGTCTCATCTTTCCTCGTTACATTGTTTCTGCAGATGGCAGGATGCAAATATATACTCGATTAAATATTTCTTTACTTTAACAAACATTAGGAAAGGAGATATATATACACACACACACATACACACACACACACACATGTATGTATATATGTATATATATATATATACACACACACATATACACATATGCACATATATACATATAACATATATACACACATATATATACATATACACACACACACACACACACACACACACACATATATATACCAAGAAAACTTTACGGTAAATTTAGTTTAGGTATGTTTAAATTTTATATTAAGTGTCTAAAACAGAATAAGTGGGAGTGTGCATGTCTGGTGGAGGGAGTGAGGAAACAATCATATATTCTTGCAATGTAAACTCTGAACCTTGCAAATTTGTGTGTGATGATTCAACCACATGTGACACAGTAGATTTCCTAATTTTGGTTTCATTGTAGTTCAGAACAGCCAGTGATTATTTTAATTGGTAACCTTAAATTGTAGTAAGAATGTTTCCTAAACTTAAAATCAAAATTAAATGTAATGTTCCAGCTCAGGTTAAAAAAACCTGTACATTTCAAGGATATATTTATATTTATATTTATTTAAAGATAACGTTCAGGAAAGTTTCCAGTTTTGGGGATATTCATCTTGCAGGCTTTTCTGGCATATGACTTATTCTTGGCCATTCATCCCAACAGGTGCACAGATTATGGGATTTACAACCCTGCACTTCCTGATTGAACCTTCAGATGCCATCACCACACGGGGAACTAATGTTTTGTTGAACTGTACGGCAGAATCAGATCAAGGATTTCCTATAATCAAATGGAAAAAGGATGGCGTCTTTTTAAACTTGGCAGTGGATGAGAGAAGGCAACAGTTTTCCAACGGATCTCTTTTGATACAAAATATTGTCCATTCCAGACATCATAAACCTGATGAAGGCCTTTATCAATGTGAAGCATCATTAGAAGGAACTGGAGCTATCATCAGTCGAACAGCCAAAGTTTCAGTAGCAGGTAAGGATTCAGGTTGGGATGAGAAAATATTTTATGGCTTATTTGAAGATGGAATTACAAATCTGAAGGTGTGTTTTTTTTGTTGTTAAAGGTTTACTTTCATTTGCAAAGTTAGAATACATGGCATTTGGTAACTGGAATACAAGCTGATTAACTTTATTGAGTCATAAGCCTCATTTATTGAGGACTTGTGGTGGTGCAGCGGTTAGAATGCAGTATTGCAGGCTAACTGCCCACAGCCTGGAGTTCAATTCTGACCTGCTTAAGGTTGACCCATCCTTCTGAGGTCAGTAAAATGGGAACCCAGATCGTTGGGAAGGCAATACACTGACCTTGCAAACCAGAGTGCTGACCAGCATTGTGAAGCGGGATATAAGTTGAAGTGCTATTGCTATAAGGTTTCATGAACAGCAGCTCACTTGATCACTTGCAAAGAGAAGGTATGTTATTACTTGAGTTAAAAGATGAGAGAAGACTTGATGGGAAAATGGTGGGAAGCTAATGGGTTTTGAAATAGCTGAGACTGAGAAGAAGGTCTCATAGAGAGCTGCGGGCTGAGCGTTACTATCAGTTTGCAAACTGAAAGGACAAAAAATAATCCACTTTCCCTGCTCAAGTCTGCTGGAAAGGATTGGATTTTTTTTAATAGATTGGAATTTGGTGGCCAATTTTTGTAATTGATTGTGAATTGCGGTGGACAAACATCTACCCCCGATGTTTTGAGGTTAGTGAAGGAGGGTCCTGATAGACTGAAATGTGCCATTGCCTTGTTGCTGTTGTCAACTCTGATGTCCAACTAGGACCCATGTATTATTTTGTGCAAAGGCTGGCTAGTTTGTCCCTTGTAGAATCTGTAGGGACATTGTTGGCACATGATGGCATACCTCAGATAATGAGGATCCAAAAGTAATAACACTGTAGGTGATGTTGTGTGGGGCTGTAATGAAGTTTTTGTTGTAAATATGGAGGCAGACTTTGTAAGTTTTGGTTCTCATCTTTGTTTGGTTGTGTTGTTATCCCTAAAAGTGGGTGAGTAGCTATTTTAAACTGAGTGGGGAGTCTAAAGGCACTTATAGATCTGACATCTTAAAGCCTGGTATCTAGATGTGTTTCTGTCTTGTCAATGATGATGTTTTAAATAACCAAACAGTTTATCTTTCTTGTAGATGTTGGGATGGATTGCCTCAACATTCATGATTGCTGGAATGGTATGGTCCAGAGATCACCTGTAGATTCCAGCTTTCTCAAGAAATCTGTGATTTCTTGTCTTTTACGTGATTTGGAATGTTGGTGATTTTTCTGATGTTTGAAATAATGTGCTGATTTGGGTGACCTGGTTTGTGTATTTTGGGTGGTATACAACCTTTGGGGCAAAATACATTATTCAGATGATAGAATATATGTTTTGCTTTCTCTCTTGAGTTAAGGATCTGCTTTTTATGTCTGGCAATTTATAACTCATTTGTAATTTAGTCTTTTCTCCTATTGCCAAATCTTATGCAAATGTAACCTGGAATTAAGAATAAATGCCAAGATGTACTGTAGAATCAGAACCAAAGTTCATGGGTGACCAAAAAAATTGGAGAGATTGTTGTTTTCCTAGCTTGCTGGTGGGTTACCTGAAAATATCTTACTGATCATTCTTAATAGCAAGAGACAAGTTGTGGCTATGATCACATCTAGCAACCACTTCTTGTGTTTTTATAATAAAGCTTCATAACGGACAACTTAAAAGACAAGTCTTAGAAATTATAATATTTGCTGTTAGCCTGTTGCACTTAGGGAAATGTTAATTCTTTTGATAGCTGCCTGCAGTAATTTGCCTCAAGAAATCTTGCCTTGAGGGAAAATGTAATTTTAAATAAATATAAGGATGTTAAAAAATACATATTTTTCTTCTTTTGTTCAAACATTAGTTTTTTTCTGCAAAATTAGACATGACATTATTGCCACGGTAATGTATTTGTGATCTTACTAATTTGTCTTAAATGTCTCTAATCATCCCTTTCTTGCTCTGCACTGTTAGATGCATGTTTACGATCTTCAAACACGAGAGGCATTCTTTGAAGCTAGGAATTAACTGGTTTACAGATTAATTCAGAGAAAAAAAATACACTTTTCTAAAATGTAAAATGCACTTTTTCTACTACTTTCTGCCTCCTTCTAACTTTATAGCTCACGGCATTAGATTGGTGTCAGAACTTTGCTCTGACATTTCATTTTTTTTTGGTATTACTTTTCTGCCTTTTCTGCCAGCTTCAAAAAATACATCAAGCTGGGGACAAGTGGAAACAGGATGATAGGCGAGAGGAGTCTAAAAAGTGATCAAGCACTCGTATTAGTACTGCAGTCACAATAAGCAATAGACAATTTTCTTTCCATCATCAGATGGAACAGATAGATAGATACTGAAGCACTGGAGAAAAAGAATGTGTTGGTGAATTTTTATGAAAGGCTGCAATTATTGGAGCCTGTCTGTTCTGTGTGAAAATGTGCCTTCTCCTTCTGTTTTATAAGCTGCAATGCTAGAAAAACTGAGACTCCTAGGCAGAATGTTTATGTATAGTACATATACATTATGCATACACACACACACACATACACACACACACACACTCTAATGCAGTGGTGTCAAACTCAAGGCCCACGGGTAAGAACCGGCCCATGGGGTGCTTAGATCTGGCCCGCAGGGCTAGCCTGGAGACAGCAAAGGACTGGCCTGCGGTGCCTCTCCCAGTGAAAATGGGGCACACGGGGGCTGCACGCAGCCTCCCCCAGCTCCATTTTCACTGGCAGAGGGCTATCAAAACAAACTAAAACCAAAACAAAAGGAGAAAAGTTTCCCCTTTTGCACTAGAGCATGCAAGAAGGGACAGGAAAGGAGAAAGGAAAAGAGGAAAGACAAAGAAAATGATGGGAAGAGAGCAAGGAAGGAAAAATAAGGAAAGATGAAGGAAGAAGAAAAGACAATGAAGAGGGAAGGAAAACAAAGAAAAGGAAGGAAGGAAGGAAGGAAGGAAGGAAGGAAGGAAGGAAGGAAGGAAGGAAGGAAGGAAGGAAGGAAG
>JANHFL010006535.1:104545-117964 GCA_032468155.1 Oxyrhabdium leporinum | reverse complement strand
AAGCTGTAAACCGCCCCGAGTCTTCGGAATGGGGCGGTATATAAATGTGAAAAATAAATAAATAAATAAATAAATATCCCTGTAGGCAATCAAGGCTACTGAGCTCTGTTACAAGCAGTGCAAAATGCCAACTTCTGGAGCGGCTTCTTGACAGCAGTTGGCATCCTCCTTGCCTTTCAGCCTGGCATATGGAGTAGCTAGTCAGTTGGGAATTTCCAGCTGTTCCTTAGAAGACTTTTTTTGTTCTTGCTTCTCAGAGTTCTTGTAATCATGCCAGGCAGGATTAGGGCTGAATGAAAAATTTGGAAAGATCGGAATCTATCTGGCTTACTGAAAACAATCCAGAATGCCCGTAGATACCAAAGTTTACAGTTTTCAACAGCACACATAAAAACAAGCTTTTCTTATATAAATTGCAAACGCTCTAGGAAAGCTGTTGATAAAAATGCATCTGTTAGAAGTATGAAATGGAATTATAACGAAATGAAATTCAGCGGGGGAAAAGGGGTAATGTTCTACATTTAGGCAAGAAAAACCAAATATATAGGTATAGTATAGGTGGTACCTGGCTCAATAGTAGCAACTGTGAGAGGGATCTTGAAGTCCTAGAGGATAATCACTTAAATATGAGCCAGCAGTGTGCTGCAGCTGCCAAAAAAGCCGACACAGTCATGGGCTGCATTAACAGAGGGACAGAGTCATGATCAAGTGAAGTTTTAATATCATTTTATAATGCCTTGGCAAGGCCACACTTGGAATACTGTCTCTACTTGTGGTCGTCATGATGTAAAAAAAATAATATGCTGATACTCTGGAAAGAATGCAGGGAAGAGCAACAAAGATGATTAGGAGACTGGAGACTAAAACAGAATAAAGAATAGTTGCTGGAATTGGGTATGTCTAGTTTAAAGAAAAGAAGGACTAAGGGATGATATGATAGCAGTCTTCCAATATCTGAGGGGCTGCCACAAAGAAGAGGGAGTCAAGCTATTCTCCAAAGCATCTGAAGGCAGGACAAGAAGCAACGGATGGAAACTAAATCGAGGAGAGAAGCAACCTGGAATTAAGGAGAAATTTCCTGACAGAACAATTAATCAGCAGAATGACTTGCCTCCAAAAGTTGTGCTTTCTCCAACGCTGGAAGTTTTTCAGAAGAGTTTGGATGACCATTTTTTTTCTGAAAAGGTATAGAATTAGGGTAGTTGAGCAATTGGCTGGAGTAGAAGACCTCCAATGTCCCTTCCAATTCTGTTATTCTGTTACAGGAAATATGCATGCAAATATTCATGCAGTTCATGAATATCAACTGCATATGTGAACTGATGCAGTGAAGGTATTGAGAGAAGGTAGGGTAAAATCTGATATTTGGCTAAAAAGATATTGTACGACTATTTAATGAGTATTCTAGCAAGATTCATCTGCAAAGGTGGAGCAAAATATAGATTTTCCCTTCTATTTCTGTTTCCCTTAACTACTCCCCAAAATACAGTCTTCCCTTTCTAATAGAAATAAATTTGGCTAAATTCGTGAACATGAAACAAAAATGAAAGGTAGGAATTCCAGATGCTGGTAAACATTTTTGTTCTGAACATTTGGAAAATATGTTCCCATTCAAGGGCACAGTGAAAAGAGAAACAGTGCAAAAGAGAGCAATAAAATGACATGTAGCACACATATGATTTAATAACTTTGAATCATTGGCAATTTTCCTAGTAGGTATTCAAAATAAATTCTAAAACAAAGAACCCTCAAATTATAGATATAAGAAGACGAACGAATTATTTGGGGTGGCAGAAATGTGTTTATAGAACTCAGATACTAAGGACAAGACTATACGAAAATGAGCATAAGAATGATTATTTACAAGGAACAAGAACACTTTTAAAACACATTTATCTCTACTGTGAATGAAAATAAAAATTAAAAAAATCTTCCCACATAGGCAAAATAAAGTATAAGATTATTTTATGTTCTTTTTTATTAAGTTAAGTTTTTTTAAAAATATATATATATATAAGTATTTTTAATACAGTGTATTGTCCAGGCATACCATTTTACAAAAAGGAAAGGGGGAAAAAAAGATAACACATATACTGATAGCAATAATAATAATATAACAAAATAATTCTAACCATATTTATAATTAAGTTCACTTCGTTTATGTTCTGAAATGTCCATGAATTAACTGATGGATTGAGTTGAGGCAGTTGTGGTGACTTGTGATACACAAGGATGCTGAAGAAATACTTTGGTCTACCCTTTTGAATTAGATCATGAGAATGGAATTTGTTCAAACTGTTGCTTTCATAAGAGGTGTAAGAGGAAGAGAGAATCTAGTTTAGATTATTTTAGGATAGTCTTAATCACATTCAGATTTCTCATGAATAGTTGGTGAGGCTCTCAGGTGGAATAAAGTAATGTTTTTCAAGCTTGCCAACTTTAAGTTGCATGGATTTCAGTTCCCAGAATTCTCCAGCTGACAAGTACCAAATGCTGGAAAAACTCTCCACAGAAACCTTTCAGAGTGGAACTGTAATGGTGAGAATAACCTTGGGAGACAGGAGGAAGAGACTCAGCCTAGACCAGGGGTGTCAAACTCAATTTCATTGAGGGCCACATCAGGATTGGGTTTGACCTTGGAGGGCCGGTGGGGGCATGGCCATGGTGGGCATGACACGGGACTGCACTTCTGCAGACATGGTTTTATAAAACTATAAAAATAGGGAGGCATATATTTCTGTGGTTTTGTTTTTTTAATACTGACTTGCTCACCTTAATCTACTTGCTCACCTTATGAGAGAGAGACCAGATCAAGAAACTGACTCCATAGGAAGACTAGAACTACAAAATTGTTGACATCGGTTACAGTAGCAGAATCCTGCAAGCCTGAAAGGTAAAATACTTTACTTTTCCTTCCTTTTATAACTTTGTCCTCCTGGACCACTCTAGAGGCTCCATTTTGGACCTGGAAGGACCTGGAGGACTCCGGAGGTCCCATTTTGGGCCGGGAAGGCCTCTTGGAGCACTCCAGAGGCTCTGTTTTGGGCCTGGAAGGCCTCCTGGAGGGGTCCAGAGGCCAAAAGCACTTGCAGGGCGTGTGTGTGTCCCACCTGCACCCCATTTTTGCTAGCAGAAGCACCGTGGGCTGGTCCTTTGCTATTTCCAGACCGGCCCCATGGGCCAGATCTAAGCATCATGTGGGCTGAATCCAACCCATGGGCCTTGAGTTGGCACCCCTGGCCTAGAGAATTGTCATACAAAAGATATCTCAGCCAACATAAGGAAAAAGGAAGTGGGAAGCATCTCAGAGGGACCCTCTCTAATTTTCTGGAAAGTCAAAGTAAAGGGAGAGAGATGAGTTTCAGAGTTGTAAGATTCTGTAACTGTAACCTTACAATAAAAGTGGTGTCAGTGCTCATGGTTACCATGAAGAGTTGAATGTCCTTCTTTAAAAGAAGGACACCACACTTCATCCCATTGTCCGATCAAACTCAAGATTTCTTGTCCTTCCTGCTGTGCGCTAGACATCTCCTTTACCACCTCATCTCCCTGATGCCATCTCTAAATGTATCTGCAAACTGGGAAAGGCCACAAATGAAGGTGGAATATATGTGTCCCAAGATAATGTTGCAGGATCCAATCAGGATTGGTGACTGGGACCATAGTTTTTTTGTCTTCCATGTTTTCCTACTCATGCTGCAGCCCGTCTTCAGGGAACTTCTCTCTAGCAGAGTGTGTGCTTTGGGTTGTTCTCTGTGTGTTATTTATATGGTGCCTGTTGTATGTGGCTTTTAGATGTTGATTAGGGTATTGATGACTGGCTATTAAGTTGTTTGCTTGTGCTGCCAAGCTTTCGCCTTCTAAGTACTTGATAAGCTAGTGTTAAATTGGCACTCCTGTTGGCTGATGAGGGCCCATTTCCCAGGCCTCAGTTACTTCCCCGGCTGTTTTTGTGCCTGCCCCTCCAACAATCTTTGTAGTAGCAAAATTGAATGAGAAAGGCTGCTACAAAGCAACCTACCCCAGCATCCTTTAATTTATTGGGCAAACAAAATCTCAGATGAGCTGTTAACTTGACTCCTGGAAATCTTGCCTCTGATAATCAACAAGGTCCATTCCTGAGGCAGATCAATCAAATAGTACTTTCCCACTGCAATTGTTCCATGGCAATCAGTCTCTGACAAGGATCAAAGTTCAGTGCTTCCCCCTATCCACCTTCAAATTATATCACATCTGCCCAGAGACACAAAACAGATGTACTGTGTTATCTCTCATATGTGTTGGACTCTCAAAAGTTCCATCTTTTCAAGTATTGTTGATTTGATTATATAGTGTTATGTGAAATTATTTTTTTATTGCTGTCTTGAAACACTCTGGGATCCACTGGGAGGGAGACTAGTTTGGTATTTGTAAATTGTAAACAGAATGAAATAGTCCTGTAATCTTGTTTAGGCAAAAAAGGACTTATTTTTTATTGCATGAAGCTGCTGAAACCCTTTGCATAGCTGGGGACAATTTAAGCAGATTTCTTTTATCCTCTTGGTTCTGCTTCTACACAAGATAGTGGCTTACAACACACTTACACTTGCCAAAAAATGGTTGGGTGGTTTGAGAATTCAGTATGAAATTTGGGAACTTGGTCATTGTCAAAACCTGAAATATACATCAGCCCCTCAGCCACAAAATGATGTTGCAATTTGGGCAGAACATACTGCACGAACAAAGATTTACTAGAGTTTAGAATATAGTGTGCTATTTAACACAGCTTTTGTCTAACTTAGTACAGTCAGTGGGTTTTATAAAACATTTCAATACTGTAGAGACCGTGCTGTAGGAATCCAGCTGCAAAAGTCAAGAGTTTTCTATATCTACTGTCTAGATTTTTCAAGATCTGATGTTATCTTTGAAGACTGGGAAGGGCTTAGATTTTACTAATACTTTGGATATTTTTTTGTATCTATAATATTTTAAAATCTCAAAGTCCATATTTCTCAAGCTGATTTATTCTTTTGATAAGGAAAGATACTTCTTTGTAAAGTTGCATGTCAGAAAATTCTAAGAAAATTATTTTTCAGTAGTTTAATTGTGTTTCCTTTCCAGGGATAATTGAGTGTGAATACATCAAATTTTATAAAGTCATGGTTTCAGTTACTACCTCATGAACATGCAAATTTAAAACAACAAAATACACTTCTTGTTTTGGATGCATTTTTAAACTGCCCTTCAAAATTTGTAGAGCAATTGAGAAAAATAAAACAAAAATGCTAACATCTTTTCAGTAGATATAAAAAAGGTATTTTATTCACTCATTGCATGATTCATTTGCTCAGAATGTTTTATCTAACTTTCAGCTTGCACTTTTTAAGAGTTCATGATGTAAGTACGAATATAAACTAACAACAAATAGAATATTACACCAGGAGGAGCAAACAATGCAGCTAATTTAAATCTACTTTGCAAATTTAAAGGAAGCCAGAATGGTGTCATTTGCTGTTCTCTTCAGTGCTTTCTTTTTTGTATAATTTGTGCTGTAGTGCAGAGAAGTAATTTAATAATGGGGTGGATGAAGCGGAACACACTTGAATGTAATGGAAAAAAACTTGTAACATTTTTGGAAAATGTGTATATACAATCACAGTTTTTACAGATATAAAATTAGAATTACAAATGCATCAATTATAGTTTAGTCTAGAGATTTTGGATCTCCAGAGTAAGTATGAATTGCAGGAGAATTTCAAAACTATTGTAAACCTAGGAAGTCCTAGGACATTTTTTTTTTCTTTTAATATGCTCATTTTTAAGTCAACTGAAGTATGAAATGCTTCCTCGGTTATATTAAATCATATGGGAGTCTTGGGAAGGTTTTGGTTGAAGAAATAGGACAGCATTGAATGAGGAATATTACTTGTAGAATCTACATTGGGCCTTTTAATATGCTTAAAATTAAATAGCAATACTAGGGAATTGAATTTTGCTGTACGTTATTGCATCTTGAACAAAAAAGTGAGGAAAAAGGCTATTAAACGTTTTTATTGCTACTATTGAAATAGGGCATCTATGGCTGATAGAGAAAATTGTATTGAAAAGGCAGAAAAAATGCACTTGACAATGGATAAAGTAAAGATCTGAAGAGTGTTTCATAAAAAAAGATTCAGCTCACAGAATATTTCAACTCTCTGCTTCTCCCATTAAGATAAAAATCTTTTAAATCTTTTTAAATCTTTTAAAACCCTCATTCGTTAAAAGCGACACATGAAAAATAACTGCTTGAGATTACGTTGAAGTTTAGCAGATTGTAGACAATTTAAACAACAACAACAACATCAGCAAAAGTCTGCTTCAAATTGAATTCAGACCTGATAATTCTCTGGAGACACATTTCTTTGCAATATAACAATTTGGAAATGGTTTCCTAGTACGTTCTTCTGGGATTTTATTTATTTATTTTGCAAAACGTCCTGGCGGTTTCCCATTCGGATGCAAATCAATCAGACCATGCTTAGTTCTTCAAGTTCAAACACTGTAAAAAAAGGTTGTTTGGAGAAAACAAAACCACGAGAGGAATCTAGCGTATATAACGCATTATGAATGTGGAAAGTATAAATTCCCCCAGCAAACTTGGACAGAGGCAGGCGGGATCTTCCACTGTTTTTCTAGCTTCATGAAAAAGTCAGTCAGTCAGTCTGTCTGTCTTCGACCTTGACCTCTGGCAACTTCATGTCCATGTCCATGTCGTTTCCCTGGCAACCTTGTAGAAGTGATCTGTCACTAGTTTCTTTCTTCTGGAACAGAATTTGGCTTTCCTCTGTAGGGTTGAGAGAGTGACTGGGCCAAATTCAACCACCCAGCTTTCATGTTAAGAGAGGACTACGCATGGGTCTGAATCAGAATCAGAATAGAGCTGGAAGGGACCTTGGAGGTCTTCTAATCCAGCCCCCTACTCAAGCAGGAAATCCTATGCCATTTCAGACAAGTGACTGTCCAATCTCTTCTTAAAAACCTCCAGTGACAAAACACCCACAACATCTGAAGGCCAGCTGTTCCACTGGTTAATTGTCCTCACTGTTAGAAGGTTTCTCCTCAATTCCAGGTTGCTTCTCTCCTAGGATCTCCGCACTCCTAGTCCAGCACCTTAATCCCGCTACTGCTGGCTTTCTGTGAAAATTATATCATTTTAGAGGATGCCAGTCCTTCGCAACTGGACTGAAAAAATACATTTCCACTCCATTATTCAGGGAATTGCTGCAGTTGTTAAGTTAGTAACATGGATGTTAAGTGAATCTGGTTTCCTCATTGACTTTGCTTGTCAGAAGGTTGCAAAAGGTGATCGCATGACCCCCACAACACTGCAACCATCATAAATGTGAGTCAGTTGTAAAAGCATCCGAATGTAAATCATGTGACCATGCTGCAACAGTCATGTGTGAAAAAGTGATCATAAGTAATTGTTGGAAGAAAAATTCAGTTCCAGTCCCAAGCTGGGAATAAAATGGAGGCTGCTTAAAAGAAATAAAGTCCATGCTGGTTTTGTTCGTCAATAAACAGAATCCTTCCTTCCAGTTGGCCTCCATTTTATTTCAAGTGCCTTTCTCCCAGCTTGGACCTAGAGCTGGATTTTTCTTCCAACATCACTTTTGTCAAACGGTCACTAAGTAAACTGTTGTAAGTCGAGGACTGCCTGTACTCTGTTTCTTCCTGCTTGGTATCTCTCTGATAACTCTGACATTCAGCTTTGATCATTTTTGCAGTGCCCTCCTAGATGTTACAGATCAAGCATCAACTGCTGTTTCTCCACAGACAAGTGAATCTTTGATCTTTGATTGACATACCAGAGTTATGATGGTGTGCTCGAAAATCATATGTATGCCAAAGGAAAAAGCTTTAGTGGGAGGGTGGAACAAAAAAAGAACATCAAAGAACAGATTAAAGTTTGGGAAGACACACTGGAACTAATAAAAGCAAGCTAGAGAAACCAGATGCTCGGGGCTGCAGAGAAAAGTGGAAACACTATTATAATGTTGTCAGGGAATCTGACTTTTCATTAAAATCATCCAGGGAAAAAAAAAATCAGCTCTGCTATAATCCCGCTGTCTGCCTGTGAAATAATTTTGACAAGATCCGTAATCATCCTCAAATACTCGCTGTGTTGCATGTCTTGCCAAAGCTTTGGTGAGCTCTGACCAAAACAACTGCTTATCCTTTTCTTAGAAAAATAGGGAGTATTTTAACATACAGCAGGCGATGGGGGAGTCTTAATGCGTATTATTTGCCATTAGTTTCCGGAGGGAGCTCATCCAGTTATGTAACCATCCTTACTAATCTTCCTTGCAGCACTTTGGAAACGAACATATCCCTAAAGTCTTCCTATTTTTTAAGGTCAGTTGATTGGCCAGCTATCAGGGTGGGGCATGATGGAGTGGGGTAATGTTGGAGGCATTGCATTAGAAGAGATCTCATCCTTGTTTTAGTCTAATACTTTGGCTACAGGTAGTTCTCAACTTACAACAGTTCAGTTATAGTGACCGTTCGAACTTACAACAGCGCTGAAAAAAGCGACTTATAGCAATAGTAATAGCACTTAGACTTATATACCTCTTCACAGAGCTTTACAGCCCTCTCTAACCAGTTTAGAGAGTTAGCATATAGCCCCCAACAATCCGGGTCCTCATTTGACCCACCTCGGAAGGATGGAAGGTTGAGTTGAGCTTGAGCCCGATGAGATTCAAACTGCCAAATTGCAGGTAGCTGGCAGTCAGCAGAAGTAGCCTACAGTACTGCATTCTAACCATTTCTCATATAGCCATTGTGGCATCCCCATGGTCACATGATCAAAATTCATATGCTTTGGCAACTTATTCATATTTATGATGGCTTGCAGTGTCCCAGGGGTCATGTGAACCCCTTTTGTGACTTTCTGACAAGCAAAGTTAATGGAGAAGCCATTAACAGCGGTGTTACTAACTTGACAACTGCAATGATTCATTTAACAACTGTGGTGAGAAAAGTCGTAAAATGGTGCAAAGTCCCATAACAACTATCTTGCTTAGCTACAGAAATTTGGAGCTCAGTTGTGGTTGTAAATCAAGGGCTACTTGTATTTGCCTTCCCTACTGGTGACTAAGCATGGCACAAAGATCTGGGGCAACATTTTTTTCTTCTTTTACGTCCGTGTATTGTTGCCTTCATAGTGTCTAGATATATCTCATAAATGTCTAGTGAAGAGAAAGATTAGATACATCTCATGAATGTCAAATGAAGAGAAAGACTAAGGATGATACGATAGCAGTCTTCCAGTACTTGAGGGATTCTTACAGAGAAGAGGGGGTAGATCTGTTCTCCAAAGCACCGGAAGGCAGGATAAAGCAGCAATGGGTGGAAGATCATTAATGAAAGATACTATCTGGAACTAAGGGGAAATTTCCTGAGAGTCAGAACAATTAATCATTGGAACAGCTTACTTGTGAAAGTAGTTGTGGGTACTCCATAACTGGAAGTTTCAAGAACTGGGCAGCCATTTTCCAGAGTATCCTGCTTGAACAGGGGAGTTGGATTAGAAGATCTCCAAGGTCCTTTCTAATGCAATTATTCTATCTTTCTATGACTGAAATTAGTAATTTGTCTCAACAATGTGCATCGTGTCACTTTGCAACCTATCCTTAGTTTCTGCCAGTGAAATCTGTGCAGTGGCCCTCCACCTACACCAAAGACTCTTCATTGTATTGGCAGCATTGGCAGGTGCTAGAGAAGGCTATGGGGGAGAGTTGTAGGAAAGTTTTTTTTTAAAGAATCCGATGGGAGAATGAGTCAATTCTTTTCAAGAATCTTTGTTAAAGCAAAACACCTCCTTGAAAATCTATACAACCCTACACGGTTATAGATTGATATCTTGGAAGAAAATCAGGTTAGCAAGTGATTTTTTATCTTTAATAAAAAAATAAATAAATGCACAACTTCATTATCAGGTATCAGACAACTATATCTACTCATAGGTTGGGATTATACAATAATTTTCCTTTTAATAGTGCATTAGGGTCCCTTTCTCCCATCTCTCTCTTAATATTCTGTTGACTTTCTCATCAGTTTCGCAGATGAAATAGGAATATGTAAAACAGGAAGATAAAATCAGGTACATTTTTGTCTCTTTCTATTTCCCTCTGTGCTAAAAATGCTAAAACTAAAATTATGTTGCAATGCTAGGAAGGTGAAAGTGTGATTTATTGATTAATTTATCAAACTTGAATGCCAACCATCTCGCCAAAGGCAACTTTTAAGTCATTATCCAGTTAAAATTATAATCAACCCTGGTTCAAGTCCACTTTCACTTTCAAATATTACATAATTTCTGGAGGAAGAAAAATGAGAGCAGAAAACACAACCAATATCATTTTGAATTCCTGAGGGAAGGTGGGAGGTTCTTCTCTTTCCTTCCATCTTTCCCAGCAGTCCAGCCTTTTCTGCAGAGTTGGGTCTTCATATAATGTGTCTAAAGTAAGAAAATTTGATCTTGGTGATTTGTGCCTTGAGTGAAAATTCTAGATTGATTTGTTGATGATCCAACTGTTTGTTTTCTTGGCTATCCAGGGTATAGTTAGGAATTTCTCCAACACTGTTCAAATGAATCAATACTCTTTCTATCCTCCTTCTTCAAAGCCCAATTTGTACTTTCATAAAGTGCATGTAAGAGATAAACAAGCTGAGCCCAAGGGTTGTTTTTGCCTCTTTCCTCATCAGTTTGGAGTCCCTAAACCCTCAACAGAGACCTAAGTTCACCCCTTTCCGAAGTCCATTGATGGGGCCAGTTTGCACTGATGGTTAGTAGATCAGATTCTTGTGTATAGGTAGCATGGAATAAACTCACAGTGTTTTTGAACTCCATCTGATTTCTTGTGCCTGAAAGTGTCACAGGGAACAACATGGCTCACACAATCTTTGTAGATGTAGACGCATCATGGTATCTGAACAACGTCTCCAAGGGAAGCAACATCTTCTTATCCAAGAGAAGCAACCTAGAACTAAGGAGAAAATTCCTAACACTGAGAACAATTTCCTGTGGTGGGGCAGTGGTTAGAATGCAGTATTGTAGGCTAACTCTGCATTCCACTGCCAGTAGTTCGATCCTGACTGGCTCAAGGTTGACTTAACCTTCCATTCTTTAGATTGTTGGGGGCAGTACGGTGACTCTGTAAAGCACTATGAAGCGGCGTATAAGTCTAAGTGCTATTACTATTGTTAATCAATGGAACAAATTTCCTTTGGAAATTGTGGGTGCCCCAACACTGGAGAATTTTAAGAAAAGGCTGGACAGTCATCTATCAGAAACAGTATAGGTCTCCTGAGAGAGCAGGAGGTTGGATTAGATGACCTCCATGGTTCCTTCCAACTCTGTTACTGTTGCTAAGGTCTTCATGGCTACTGTTCTATCAAGTGCTGATCTGTGATATATTTCTTGACTGCTCGTTCCTTTACTGTTGATGATTGATCCTAAAAGGTAGAAACTATCCAACATTTCAATACTTTCATTGTCATCTCTAAGTCTGGTTGTAATAAATAAATAAAATAAACTGGGACAATAAATGAAAATGATTAAAAAAAACCAATATAATTAATAAATAAAGCAAACAAATAGACCAAATAGACCAACACAAAAGCATGAATTGGGGCTCATCTATCATTATGAATGACAGGCCCAAAACTTCTTAAAATATCTAATAGGATTCTTAATATGGTACAAATTACTAGGATCAAATTAGATACTAAAATAAGATATTTATAATCTAATTCAAATCTGCTTGAAAAATCTGCTTCCTTCCTCCATCAATACATTTCAATTCTACTTAGGTTCCCATGAGCTGTTCTTTGAAGGAAGTGTGAGTTTTTCCACCTTAGGATAAAGAATAAAGTGGGCCTATTCATAGAAGATTATAAATGAATGAATGAACAAATGAAAGAGTGACCTGTGCCTGTTCCTCTAGATAGAGGTGTCCAAGCTTGGTACCTTTAAGACTTGAGGACTTCAACTCCCAGAATTCCTCAGCCAATTCTGGGAGTTGAAGTCCACGGGTCTTAAAGTTGCCAAAGGTGGACATCCCTACTCTAGATCTTTTGGACCAGTCATCAATTCAACCTGCCAGTGTCTACACTGATAGGTAATGATTTGTCAACAACAATGGCAGATATTTTTCAAAGATTATCTACCTATCTATTCCTTTGGATTGGTCACAACAGGGCTTCAAGCTGGAACCTCCTATATCTAAAGCAGGTATGCTTAAGCCTGAATATAAGCTTATTTTGATATTCTGGAAGTCCCTCAGCACCTGGTTCTGTTATGAGGCCTGGAGTTCCCAGGAAACTGGAGACTTGCATAGATGGTTCCTTTGCAAAGCTGCTTAATCTTATCCTTTCTTTGCCAAGAGTTTTCCATCTCTGTTTTGTTTTTTTTAAATCATGTTTACTTTTTAAAGTGATTTTATATCTTGTTTTCATATTTGTGTTTTATTTGATCGCTGTATGTCACCCTAGGTTGCTTTTTATGAGATGGATGACCATTTAAATTTGATTAATAAAATAAACAATCAATACATTTTTGGTCTCCCACAGGCACTGCCATTTTGTTCTATGTGAGTTGGTCTGACTTCATTTCTGTCTCCTTAGGCACCTTAAACTCCCTGTTCAACATGCCCACAAGTTGAGTAAGCAAAACGAGAAACCTCACTTGGAAGGTGAATCACAGTAGAAAAACATTCCCCCCCCCCTGGCAATAGAGAGAGTGATAGGCTTTCCTCGCTTTTTAGAATTCACTTGAATGTGAGTAAAATTATGTAAAACTCCATCCGAATAAAAGGGAAAAAAGAGCTTTAGGCAATGCTAATATGTTGCTGTGACTATTTCATCTGGAGCTTTGCTGAAATCTTCCACTGGACTTCTTTGAGATTTTTTTCTGACCTTTGCATTAAGACTCCAATAATCCGATATAAAAAAAGGATCCAACAATTTTAAGAACTGAGTTGGTTTTCAGCCAGCCCATGTGGTATAATCAACCGTGTGATAGTATTATTTTGGACTTCACAGAAGTGATTCTCTTACTTAAATGTCCTTATAGCTTTCTCTGCATGTAAAAGTATACAATGTCCCCCTCACCAAATTCATACCATTCAGTGGGAGGAAATAGCATTTTCACATAACACTATTCATTTTTGATGAAGTGTAGATATTTTGTCGTCAAGATGTTCTTTTGTCATTTCAGTTATTGGAAGGGATCTATAGAGATTCTCAGCCATCTGGGTCATGGTTGTCCCAAAGGTGATTTTTCAAGAGGCGACTGGACTTCCCTTTGAAGACATTACCCGACCTCCTCGAGGTGATAGCCGAGTTGGCAGTTGAAACTCCCAGACTTATAGTCATGGGAGATTTCAACTTGCC
>JANHFL010006535.1:76891-88297 GCA_032468155.1 Oxyrhabdium leporinum | reverse complement strand
CTTCTCTGGAAATAAAGAATACCAACCAGATGACTGCAAGGAATATAAATCCTTCCATCCTCCACCATTCAGTCAGAACTGAAGAAGCTTCTTGAATCAAAAACAAAATGTCTTCAAGAAAAAACAAAGTCCAGTTGTCTTTTGAAAAAGCATCTTTGGGATTTTCATGTCATTGCCCAGAAAAGTGCAGGCTCATGAAGTCTTGCTGTTATTTTCAGAATGGCAAAAATGAGGTGTACAAAATGTCACAACACATAAGAAAAGGGGCAGAGCTCACACCACACTGCTGTGGCACTGCTTTCATTACTCCGACATGCTCCTTGGCCTGTCTTGTGGATGCTACTGTGTTGAGCTCAATTGGAAGGAGATTTGACTTTTCTTTGACTGCTTCCTACTGTTGTGCTTAACTTTCTCTTACCAGAGAAGGGAAATTTATGGCTGTTCAGATTACGCTGAACAGAATTCCCAGCAGTTTTTTTCAGCATGGCCAATGAGGAGGTGTGCTGGGAGTTGTCACTCATTAATAATTGGTGCCTGTTTCTACCCATACTGACTGGCAGCAATTTCTCAGCCAGGAAATTTCTATAGCTTTATGTGGAGATGCTTGAGACTTTGGACCTGAAATCTTTTGCATAAAAAACATACTCTAATGTTATGATTCTTCTGCACTGTACAATAAGGGATCTTCCCTTTCCCCTTTCCCCTTCTCCCTTTCCTCTTTCCCCTTTCCTTCCTTTCCCTTGCCACTACTCCAGATTCAAAAAGCCGCACTTCCTTGCCCATTTTAAATCTCTGCATGTTTCAAGCAAGGATTCACTAAAAGTTTGGCTTTATATTTGTTGTTTTTTAAAAGGAATTGTGGTTCATTGATAGACAAGTATGCACAACGGTAGAATAGCCTTTCTGAATCTCATTCCCCAAATTGGGGTGTACAAACATTTTAGCCTAATCCACAGGCAAGCTGAAGTTTGAAATATTTGGAAGATACCAACTGGTAGACTAATGAATCAGGTTTAACTCTGAATAAAAGCAGTGATAAAGACGATTTTAATACCATTGCAAAGAGAAAAAAAGTGAATTTCACCCAACTGCTGGATTTCTGTTTAGCTACACCCAAAGGTGCTTTTCTAAAAAGTAAGTGGACTTTGTTTTTCCTTGAAGAGGTTTTGCCTCTTATCCAAGAAGCTTCTTCAGTTCTGGCTGAATGGTGGAGGATGGAAGGATTTATATTCCTTGCAGTCATCTGGTCATTAGCACTCTGGTTGTTACAACACAGTCCTTTTAGCAGTTTTAAGAAGGCCCCACACCCATTTGCACTATTCAGGTGACCATGAGGGCATGGATAAACCTCCAAATGGCCTTAATGATTCTCAGAAGAGTGCTAATGACCAGATGACTGCAAGGAAAAACAAAATCCAATTGCATTTTGAAAAAGCATCTGTGGGACAACCATGACCTGGATAACAGAATGTCCAAAGATATTTTGAGCTATACATTCTCCAGATCTACTGCTCATCTAAGCAAGAAGACCACAAACTGAAAACATTCACTTTCTATGAATGTATTAATTTAGGAGCAATGATTTCCCAGAAAATATTTTTGCACTGTTTTCCAGTAGACAATAATTCATAATAGAGACATAACTTTGGCATAGCTAAAGTTCATTGGAATCAGCCTGATTTTCCTTTGCCTTCTTCCACCCTTCCTTCTCCACCACAAAAACTTGATAATAGGTTAGCTAGCAAAGATTCTCAGTCCAGTAATCAGGGGGATCGAGAACCATGCAGAAAGCAATTTCTAATATTCAAGCAGAACAGATGCCTAGATGTAAACCAGGCCTCCCCTGTGGTTCCCATGATGGAACATAAAAAAAATATGAAACAAACCATAATAAGTCAAAAATCACAGCTGGCAAAATAGTGCATTCCTCTGAAAAATCTTGATGAAATTACAAAACCATTTCACTGTGAAAAGTGGAGGTTCCGTGATATAGCAGATCTAATAACATTTCTGAGGCAAAACACAGATGTTCTTCAATTTACCACATTTCACTTAATGATTATTTGAAGTTACGATGGCGTTGGAAAAAATGGCTTATGATCATTTTTCACACTTACGACCTTTGCAGCATCCCCATGATCATATGGTCCAAATTCAGATGCTTGGCTGACTCATATTTATTATCATGGTTGCAATATCCCGTGGTCATGTGATCAACTTTTGTGGCTTTCTGAGAAAGCAATGGGCAAGCCAGGTTCACTTAACAACCATGTTACTAACTTAATAGCTGCAGTGATTCACTTAAATCAGAAAGTCCAGTTGCCTCTTGAAAAAGCACCTTTGGGACAACCATGACCTGCATGACTGAGAATCTCCATGGACAGCGTGTAATGGGGCGGTATATAAATGTAAAAATAAATAAATAAATAAATACACTCATTTTACCATTTAAAGAATCTTGAAGAACATAATTGGAGATGTACCTGCTTAGGACCTCCAGCAGCAACACAACAAGATATCTCCAATTTTTGTTTGACAACATATTTGTGTGAATTGCTGAAATGGATTATTTTTTTACAAGAACTCACAGCACTAACTAGACACCATTCATCATTGTTATCAGCAAAATCAAATTTAGAAAACTGCACCCGTTGCTTGAGTATATAGTAGTGTTGTAAACAAGTAGTTGTACAGTAGGATAAAGTTAAGAGTGTCAAGAATGGCTATATTTTTGAAAGGCTGCCTTCCTGCTTTAAGAGAAACTGTCATTAGCTTTTCTCCAGCAATTGCTTTGTTAGAAAATAAATAATTATTCAGATTTTATAGAGAGTGGTTAATTTGGAAACCATTTATGATGTATAGTTTGTCCTTGCAGTAGAATTTGTTAGATACATCTATGCTATTGTCAATTTGCACAAAAAAGCAACCTAGCTAAGGCTTTGTATTAAAGCCAGACCAATGCAGGGCTGGGTCCAATAATGAAACCCAGTAGTTTGATTATCTTTGTTTGTTTGTTTCTATTTTATAAAAATTCACATGGAAAGTATTCCACTTCCATAGTAGGTGTACCAAATATCAATATACAGGTTCTTTCCTTTCCTTTCCTTTCCTTTCCTTTCCTTTCCTTTCCTTTCCTTTCCTTTCCTTTCCTTTCCCTTTCCCATTCCCATTCCCATTCCCATTCCCATTCCCATTCCCATTCCCATTCCCATTCCTCCTATCTGCACTGTCCTTGCAATCTTACAGTGTCTTGGAAGCATAACAAGTAAGAAAGCCCAGTGTGAGAAACATATATGGTAGCATATTGAAGAGTAGGGCCTCCCTGAAAGACCAGCCATTGGTCCTCTGAAGAATTCCCTCTTCTGCATGTTGGAGAAGAGAAGGAATGGAAAATCTACACTATCTTAGTAGGGTTCCAAATACATTGCCTCTGTGTAGCCCAATCTTACCAGCAGATAAATACAAGCTGACAAAAGTAACATTTTTTTAAAAAAATAGGTTGGTTGGTTTATTCTTCCCCTTTGTATTTTTGATTTGTTATGCCATGAGATTTGCTTAATGCTTTGAAAAAGCACTTTAATCATCAATATACGTTTTATTCAGGGATCATATATTGTGGTTGTTGTTATTATTCTCTATTAAATAGCAATCATACTTAGACTTATATACCAGTTCATAGTGATTTACAGCCCTCTCTAACTGGTTTACAGAGTCAGCCTATTGCCCTCAACAATTTTGGGTCCTCATTTTACCCACCTCGGGAGGATGGAAGGCTGAGTCAACCCTGAGCCGGGTGGGATCTGAACTGCCAAATTGCAGGCAGCCGATAGTCAGCATAAGTAGCCTGCAGTACAGCACTCCAACCACTACCCCACCGAGGCTCTTGTGTAAGCCATTGCAAATGTGTAAGCTATTGCATTATTCCAACTACCAGCAACTTACAACAAAAGTAAACAGAGTAAAACATCCACCATTATAATGAAATATCCACAGTAAGAAAAAAAAACACCAATAAACATAGAAACTACTTACTAATTACTGCTCATAACTCGAATAACCCCCCAATTCCTCATATAAGCAAAACTAACAATAATAATATTAATAGTAAAAAAATAATAATAATGTTGGCGATCGATCACATTCCAAGGCTCCCTGGAAGAGTTCAACCTTCATTAACTTCTGGATGGCTGTCACCAAAGAGGCCAGTTGAACTGCAGAGATTACAGAGAAACAATAAATCAAGTTGCTTTGATTCATGAACAGAAAATGAATCCATCGGACCTTTTACCAAACATTTCAGAGTGCATAAAGCAATTCTAGTTAATTCCTCAGATCTGTATCTTCCCAGCTCTGAAATCAGCAATATTTTCCTTGAGGTAAACATTGTGTTAAAATTGGTTTTAAAAAGCTAGAGTTTCCTTTGAATCAGTTTCAGCTTCTACTGACTTCAGCTATATATCCATGTGGCATCAGTAAGAAAGTGATTTGAAAGTCGTCTTTTAAGATTGTTTTTGGTCTGTCCAGGGTAGCCTAATTCTCTGGGATGCCTTGATATTCTAATCAATAGGTCTGGGAATGCTTTTGAAAGCATTTGGAAAAATAACAGAATAATAGAGTTGTAAGGGAGCTTGGAGGCTTTCTAGTCCAACCCCCTGCTCAAGAAGAAAACCCTGTAACATTTCAGACAAATGGTTGTCAATCTGTTCCTAAAATTCTCCAGCGTTGGAGCAATTACAACTTCTGGAGACAAGTCGTTCCACAGATTAATTGTTCTCAGTGTCAGGAAATGCTCTAGGTTGGTTCTCTCCTTGATTATTTTCCATAGATTGCTTCTTCTCCTGCCCTCAGGTGCTTTGGAGAATGTCAACCCCTTCTTCTCAGAGGAAGGAAGGAAGGAAGGAAGGAAGGAAGGAAGGAAGGAAGGAAGGAAGGAAGGAAGGAAGGAAGGAAGGAAGGAAGGATAATGTGTTATCCAGAAACAAAGAAACCTATACAGATGAAACTAGTTGTTGACTTGATTACTTGATTAACCTAATTATTCAAGCAAATATTATTTAACTGATGGACTTATGCGATCCGTGTATTTGATAAAAGTAAATGTAGAATATCAAATCGAGAATAAACAAATGGGATCTGCAACAAAATATTGTCACCTGAACTTCAGTCCTGTTCAAGGTTCTCATCAATAAATCACAATTCTTTTTCCAAAATGCTCCATTCTTGTTCACATAATCTTCCCATTTTCTTTGTTTCCTCTTCCCCTTCAATAATCAATATTCTATCTCCATTGAAGGTGCTTGAAGGTCTTCTCACCCATTTCTCCCCCCCCCAAAAAAAAGCTTTGTTTTTCTGAAATCCCCATCCTGCGCCTGTTGGCACACATTCATGTCTGGAGTATGTAATTTTGGGGGAAGTGATAATGGATCGGCCATATAAGGCTCCATTACGAAAACACTGAATTTTCCCTTCACGTATAGAATAATTTAAGGATGTTTATCTTTTGAGGAAGGGCTCATCAGCAGAAAGGCCGTTTCCCTAAGTGGGTAATTTTAATATCAAAGTCATCGGAAAGGTTACCAATGGTCTGTAAGATGAAGGGAAGGGATTATAGCACTAATGAGGCAGATCAGTTCCAATGAGAAAATAATAATCATCTTGTAATTAGGGCATCCTCTTCCCATCTAAACATTGGCCATAAATAACTTCAATCCTTCTCCATTATTTGGTTAAAGGGTATGTAATTGATTATCCCATAATATAGTTTTAGCGCTGAAATTGCAAAATTAATTTCTTTGCTAATGTACTGCACTTGATTTAGACAGTGCATCTTTTTGAATAATATATATATATATATATATATGTGTGTGTGTGTGTGTGTGTATGTGTGTATGTGTGTGTGTATGTGTATGTATATGTATATGTATGCATATATATATATGTGTATATATATATGTGTGTTTGTGTGTGTATATATATATATATGTGTGTGTGTGTGTGTGTATATGTGTGTATATATATATATATATAAAAATACCATAACCACCAGCCCTTTTCTACGGTTAGAAAATTAAAACATAATGCAATTATTACACTGATAATTGTCATAATTATCTACTAAACTCTACAGTCCTATCATACCATGCTTTCTAGTATTAATAAAATATCATCTAAAACTATGCAACTTAACTAAGACAAAATAAAAGTTTCATCAAATTGTAAGCCAGCCTGGTTCTGGATAGGAGCGTATCGTTCCATGGTCTTAATTTTAAAAACTGGACCCTCGTGAAACACAGTGTCAGGAATGGGAGGCCAGAGGCGTTGCAAGGGAACCCCAAGAGAGGTTACGGGCAAGAGAAGTCCAAGGCTTCTGCTCCAATCCACGCCTATGGCCTCCAAACAGGGTGGAAGATCCTGGGGGGCCCTGGATGCCCACCCCCTAAAGATCTCCTGAAAGCACACCAAGATATTGATTAAAATGGGTGGGCTGAAAACATGCACATTACAAAGACAGGTATGGTCACCTTTGAATGCCATTTTGAAAATTCCTTCTCCCCCTCCCCCTCATAATCACAGCTGGCATAGGGCTCCCCAAGTGGGCCAGAACTACGGTTGGGTCTGCTGGCCACCTCTTGCTTCCTTCCCCAAATGGAGCCGTCTCTGCTAGCTGACTCACATTTCCCAGGGTTTGTTTGCTTTTCCTAATCCTGTTTATGTTCCGGGGAGTCCCTGCAAGCACCCCTGAGAAGCTGTGTGGGAAAAGCCAGTGGGGCTCATGTACCTTGTTAAAGTGCTCGATGAGAATCTCCACCACGATGTTCTGGAACTTAATATTCATCATTGCGGCGACTGTATCCTCTTGTGCACGCATGAGGGTGGGGCCAAAGATCACCCCCATGTTGGAGGGGGACATGAGATTCTCCCTGCTGTGTTCACACACACTGTCAGGAGAAGGAGAGAAGACAGAGAAGGGTTCAGCAAAGGAAAGGGCACAAGAGACGGAGAGCAGGCAGAGGGGACTCCTTGAAGGGGGGACCGGGAGCTGCCGCCCCCACAAGCGGAAGAGGATGCAAAGTCAGAGCCAGAGAAGTGCCAGATGCCGGGACTCCCGGCTGCCATGGCCCGTTGGCAGAGGACAGAGCTGACCTGGAGGGCCCAGAACAAACACCCCCCGAGTTAGCAGGGCCTGGCTGGATCTTGGACCACCACTCAACGTTGTCCGGGGGAAATGAATTCAGCCATTTTAATTTATTTCATGTAAGTATGTGCAAACAGGAAATATTTTCCACTGCAGCTGAAGCCAACGGTAAGCACAAATATGTATTTGGAGCGAAGGCTCCCTTGCCATGTCCCAGGAGGCAGAACCACAACAGCCCTGATACCTGACCACTGAGGGTCCCAACTCACTCTTTTCACGGTCACGTAAAAACACTCAAACATTTTGAAATGATCTATGTCATTAAAGCCCCACTCATCTGGGACAATGTTCCCTCTTATTTGAGAAATTGTAAGCAGTCACATCTCTGTGTGTGTGTGTGTGTGTGTGTGTGTGTACATGTGCGTACAAAAAAAGAAAGTAAAATGGCCGCTATGAGCAAATTGAGTGTCCAGAGGACAGCGAGAGGGGAGAACCGTCGTTTTCCCTTTCCCTTTAATTCAAAGCATGACTTCTTTCCGAAACAAGATTATTTACAAAACGCTTTGCAAATAAAGCTAGAAAGAGAATCAGAGCAGACAGACAAAGAATTTTAGTTCAGTTCTTGACCAATAAAAATACAATCAATACAACGAACAACGCAAAACTATCCCCGATTAACAAGAACTACGGCAGCCATTTATGGGCGAAGCTTACACATAATGTAGCAAACTTTCGCTGCTTTTAGAGAAATATTTTTTTCTTGATTGTTAAGCAGATAGTGCAAATAAAAATTATCAGAATGCCTCAGAAATTTGAATCAAAGAGCAGTAATCACCTGGTGGAGAATGCCCCCATAGTACTGGCTGTTTAGAAGAAATTGCACCGTGGTTTCTATGGCGCCCCATCACAGGGGCGGCATCGGAGGACAGCTGGGGGAGAACATGAAATCAAGCTAAAGATGAGGCTCTCCTGAATTTGAGAAGCAGGGCATGTTTTAGCAAAGTTCGCCATCTCTCTTGTGACAAATCCGGGCTGGCTAGACAGCCACCTCTGGGCCATTTCTGTCCCATGCCAAACCAAGCACGTACGGATACACAAAGGGATGGTTTTGTTCTCTTCAACGAAGTTTGCAGGCAAACACACCTGAAGTCTAGAGGCACATTTCTCCCCAAAGTTCAGCAAGTTTGGCTTACAAGAGTCTCCAATCAAAGCAGCATGCTGTCAGATCCCGCAGCTTCGGCTTGGCGCCCTGACAGCGTTCTGTCACCAATTGGGGAAGGGAGGGGGGTCAAATGGGCAACTTGCTGTATACCTTTATGGCGGGATATTGGGAGGGGGCAAATTGATGCTTGAGGAAGAACAGAGTCGTTTGGACCCTGGTTCGTTTGGACCCCTGGACACCTTCCGGGCCGCTTACCTCGAGTGCGGAAATTCACCAGCCCAAACCCCTCGGAGTTTCCCATAACTACTCAGCGGTGCTGGGTTGCCTTTGCACAGATGGAGCACAGCAGAAGGGCTGTGGAAAACCAGGGCTTTGGTCCTGCATGGGCGCATGGGAATTCCCCTCGACTGCAACCAGCCCCTCTTAGCAAAAGGGCCTTTTCAATCAAACGAGCTCTACTCCCCTAAGGGATCAGATGGGGCCGGTCTGACACATGCGGGTGAGAAGCCAGGTGGAATCTGAGGGCTGAAGCCCGGAGCAGATTCGTCAGCCCGTCCAGGGTCAAAGCCAGAGGTGCGAAGTTCACAAGTCAAGGCACAGGGAGTGGGGGCTAATGAGCTACTGCTGCCAACACAGAGCTGGTGCCAGCTGCTCCATTTTAATAAGACGGCCCAGCGTGGTTCACTCAGAGGTGCGAGGGTCCTTCCGCGCAAGGCTTTACTCTCCTGGCCGAGCTCTTGTGTGGGGAGAGGGGGGCAATTCCATCCCTCATCTTCAGAGCAGTTGTTGTGTTGCCATTTACTGCTTTGCCCTACCTTCTTTGCCTGCTCAGACAGCAGTCCATCTGGTGGTGCCGGAGTGGGCTGCTTCTAGGACCCCTCCTCCGACTACCGATCGGACCACAAATCAATTCCCATAGTAAGGATGTGAAAGTGTTTTGCCATCGCTTCTTCTGGAATGCTTCTGCTGATTTCCCATCCGACTCGCAGAGGAAAGGTTTCCTGGTGGTCTCCCACCCAAGTATTAGCCAGTTCTATTTCTGCTTCGCCATTTAGTTGGCGAAGGGGAAGAGGGACCTCTATGGTGTTGTTGGAAGCGGCAAAGAACCGGAGAATCAGCAGGAGACGGCTGGAGGGACTGATTTTCTATGCATGTGACATTTGGGGTTTGTGGTAGGTGACATGGCTGTGGCATCTTCTTGGGTGTGACTGACACGGCCCACGCAACATCATTCCCAGCCAGGCATCCTGGAACATTGTTGGAGGAGGGGAGAAGCCTTCTGAGATCACGAAGTGACCCGTTCAGAGCCCCTGAAGAGAACTGACAATGCATCTGCTTCTCTTTCTCTGCTGGCCTTCAGCTGTTCAGTTGCCCTTTGCATGGGCTTTTGGGTTATGGGTTACCTACTTGCCTGGGATTAGGCTCATGACAAAGGAGAGTGGGGGAGGAAGGAACATCCCAGAATAAAGTGAAGAACTGGGGGATAAAGGAGAGCCCTCCTCCCCTCCCCCGAGATGTCCACTCTCCAGGATGCCCCAGCTTGGCTTCTCAATGGACTCAGGGGCTCAATTGCCAGGAGAGTCTCAACAGCTCAGAGCAGAACTGGCCGAACAGTTTTGGAACAAAGAGGCCGAGGGCAAAAGGATCCCTCCAGAGACGTGATGGAACTGGAGAGCATCATCCAGGGCTCCAAGACGAAAGTCCAACCTGCCAAAAGCAGTTTCCTCTGCAAGCAGAACATTTTGAACAGAAAATGTTTTTCTAAAACTAACTTTTCCGAAGAGAGGCTCCCGCACCTTCTCCAGGGTTTGCTAGAATTACCACAACCTCATCTGTTGCAGATGTTTTCACAGGTAGGCTGGGATCAGGCGCAATGTAAAGTTTTCTGACTAATTCCTTTTGCCCGCATGAGCCTTCAATCTCATACTTACTCCCCACCTTGATGGAAGCAAGAAAGCCACGTGATGCAAAGCAAAACCGCTCAGTACAACTGAAAATTGGCACCATTTACCAAGAGAGGAGCAACACGAGGCATTAGGAAGGAGTGCCTGGTGGAAATTCTGCACAAGCTCCAAAACTAGCTTGCACCAAAGAAATCGGAGCTGCTGATTGCTGAGCAATCACAGAACCCCGGAGGGCGAGAGGCGAGGGCTGGACTTCCCTTTCCTTCCAGCAGAAGAGACACACACAGGCAGAGCCAAAGGAAACTAGGTCAGAAAAGAAACCCCTCAAAGAAATCTTGGCTAAACAGACGGGCAATTTAGTTTTCCAGAAAACGTGTTGTAAAGCTGTCCTGTGGGCAGTTGGAAAATAGCTAGGATTGCATGTAATTTGCTTGGTTTTGGATGAGCCAAATGCAGGGAGTCAGACCATGTAGATCTTAACCATGATTTACTGCTTAATGTTACAAGAGAACCAAGCCAATTGTGATTCCTTCAAAGGAAGGAATCCTTCTTCAAAAGATTGGTTCCCATCTTCAAAAAGGAAAAAAAACAACAACCCAGATGCAGGAAACTACTGACCAATCATCCTGACATCAATACCTTGGAAGAACCTGGAACAGATAATCAAACAGTAGATCTGTGGACACCTAGACGCAAGCAAAGTTATAACCAGAAGCCAACATGGTTTTGTCTTATTTCATTCTTTTACAAAGTGACTAAATTAGTGGACCAGCGAAATGCTGCGGACAAAGTATACTTGAATTTCAGTAAGGCATTTGACAAAGTAGATCCCAACCTGCTTCTTGGTAAGAGAGACAGAGGGAGGGAGGGAGGGGATGGACATGGTTGATCGAAGATGGCCATGTTCTTCAGTCCAAGGGCTGGATCTTTTAGCGGGTAACATGGAATAGAGATACATTTGTGGACTAATCATTGCCAAGCCATGTCACAGAGAGATCTTCCTTCCAGATTTTATGTGAAGAGATGAAAGGATTGAAAGAGGATATAAAGGATATTAAAGAGAACAATAAAGAAATAAAGGAGAATCTTGCAAAATTAGAAGAGAAAATGGAAAAGAAAATGGAGAACTTCCAACAATTAATGCTGAAAAGTGAGCAACGAACCCAAAAAGTGGAAGAGAAAGCAGATCAAATAGAAAAAAAAGT
>JANHFL010006535.1:0-15635 GCA_032468155.1 Oxyrhabdium leporinum | reverse complement strand
TTGACCCCCTCTTCTTTGTGGCAGCCCCTCAAATATTGGAAGACTGCTATCATGTCACCCCTAGTCCTTCTTTTCATCAAACTAGATATACCCAATTCCAGCAACCATTCTTCATATGTTTTAGTTTCCAGCTCCTTAATCATCTTTGTTGCTCTTTTCCCACTCTGTAGTACAATTGTGTCCTGCAATGGTCTATCCTGATATTATAGACTAAACCAACAATTGCAGTTCTGCAGATCAGTGGTGGTAACCCATCTTTATTTGTTCAGGAAGTAAAAGTTCAAAAAAAAATCCTATCTGCTTAAATATATTGAATTTTCTCTCTCATACACATGCACACATACAAACACACAAAGACATTAAAAAGGGCAGGCTAAAATATGTTGCAAACTACTTCAGTGTTTTCAGCTTGCTTCTAACATGCACCAGAGTAATGCCAAAAGTAATTAAGAGTGGAAGACTAAGAGAGAAAAAGTGAAGAAAGTGACTGAAGGAAAAAGATGTCGAAGGAACATTTTGATTTTACCCCAGGTATAGATAATAACTGGACTGGAACTGAAGCAGGAGGTCCATTCATTTTATTGCTAGCTGTCATTCCAATCATAAGAACTGCAAAAAAAAAAATTCCTCCTGCCAACTTATTTATATTCCATACAAACCCATTTTCAGCTATTGTGTCTTCTCCGAAGTTCGTGAAATGTCATTGTCCCTCACTTCACTGTGTCCTAATTTCTCACCTGCCCCAATGACAAACTTTGCTGGAGGGTTTGTGAGCAGAAGGTGGCTGAGAGTGGTTTAAGGAGCGGTAATATCCTGGACAGATTGGAGAAAAAGAGATTGTCCATCTCCAGTCCAAAGAATGAAGCTATTTTTGGCCGAGGCATCAAGTTTGTGAAGAAAAGATGTTTTGGTTGCCAGTGAAATTGGCAATGGTTTTCAGCAGTTCTCTTCCATTACAAGATGTGCTGGGGCCTGAAGGAACACCTATTAAATTGTTATTGCCCAGTGAGAGATAAATGAAGAGAACTCAGTTTGGCGAATGCAGGAACAATTGACATGTTCATTGCCCTTACAGAGAATTTATCTGGCTGTGTGTGTGAGGAAAAAAGTACTTAATTTGACAACAGAAGAGAACATTCTTGATCAACTTTGAGAGCCGAATGTCGCTTCTTCAGCATGTTTTACCTTTATACAGCAGACCAAAAATGTCAAAAACACAGTCTTGAGCCACAAATTTGCCTACAAGGGGTTACTGATGTTAAAATGGAATTATTTTCTTTTTCTATCCTGAAATTCTGACCTTTTGTCATCTCCTGACCTCAGCAATACAGATAATCTTCAGTTTATGGCTACAATTGGTCTTTGATTCATGACCGCAGTTGGGACCAGAATTTCTGTTTCTAAGTAAGTCAGCTGTTTAGTGAATTACAACCAATTTTATGACTTTTTTTTTTTAACCATGGTTGTTAAGTGAATTGCTGCAGTTATGAAGTGAAAAATGTGTTTATTTAGCAAATTCGGTTTGCCCCATTGACTTTGCTCATTAAAAGCTGGCTGGAAAGATCACAAATGGTGATCACATGATCCTGGGGTGAGGCAACTATCATAAATACATGCTCATTGCCCAGTGCTCAATTTTCGATCATATGGCCACGAGGAAGCTGTGATGGTCGTAAGTGCAAGGACCAGTCATAAGGCACTTTTTTTTTAGTGTTGCTGTAACTTCAAATGGTCACTGAAAAAGCATTGTAGGTTGAGTAAGTGGATGGAAACTAATCAAGGAGAGAAGCAACTTGGAATTAAGGAGAAACTTACTAACAGTGAGGACAATTAACCAGTGGAACAGCTTGGCTTCAGAAATTGTGGGTTTTTCATCACTGGGGTTTTTAAGAAGAGACTGGACAGTCACTTGTCTGAAATGGTATATGGTCTCCTGCTTAAGCAGAGGGTTGGACTAGAAGACCTTAAAGATCCCTTCCAGTTCTATTCTGATTGACTGTTGCCCACCAGTATAGGCAGCACAGAGTGATATATTACTAAGGTTGGAATAAGTAAGAGTGAAGCACAATCCAAAGCATGGCTAAGAGAACTGGGTATTAGCATAATCTATCTTGGAAACTATTATGAAACTAGTATTAACTAGCCACCATTGAATTGTCAGGTGTTCCCCGTACAAGTACTAACTGTATCTGATCCTGTTTAACTTTTAAGACCAGCCAAAATAAGTCGGAAGCTGTCACCTGCTGAATTTTAATAAACTGAAATATTTCAAAAGCATTTGTAGTAACTGCCCATACCAAAAAGTGATTTTCTTTATTGCTGTATGAGTTTTTGAGAGGGAAATGGAAGAGACAGCACTATTTTAGAGATAAATCTTGGATCTTCTGAGAATTTTAGCTTGAACTAAACCAGCTGTATCTAGTTGGTCACAGCATTTGCTGAGAAAGAATTAGAGAAGAACTGTTTCTGTAAACTGTTTTGGGAGTTGTCACATAATCCCTGGTAATCCTGTATGTTCTTTACATTCGGAAGTATGGTATTTTCATAAGGAAATGATAATTTCTGCGCTCTGGTATTTTTGTCTGGAAAAAGTGATTACTGATCTGGTAGCCAAGGGCTGTTTGCAAATGTCCTTTTCCACAGAATAATCACTTGGAGAAAATTCTCATGCACCTACTAGAAATACTCAGGCGAAAGGTGGAGATTGAACAGTAGAATTCAAATATGAAAGAGGTGAAGGAATTTCTGCTCTTCTTACTGTTTCTTTCACAGTGCTAACTCAATCTCTTTGGCAAATTATTTTTTTTTAAAAGCAATAAATTTCACACAACATTACCCCTGATCTGTATTTGCTCTCTGTACAGTATTAAAAAAGACAGACATATTTATGAATGAAGAGCCATAGCATCCATTGGTCCAGATGCTGGATTGTGCAGCACTGATCAGTTATTTTTTTCCCCTTTGCTCATTTTCTCTTTTTATCTCCCAAACTAGAATCTACTCAGTGCAATATTTTAACATAATAAATTCATCTAGCAAGTTTCACAAAGGTTGCATTATAATTTCAAATAAGTACTCTTTAATGTAATATATAAATGATGTTAAAATAATCCTACAGGTATCCTCATTCATTATGTTTACTAGGAAATGAACAATTATGGTGGAGTGTCAGCCTTCCCAAGTAACCCAGACAAGAAACATGACCAGATGAGCCACTATTATTTTATTGTAAGGTCTGCTACACAAACAGAACATTGCAAGTCTGAAAGTACAAATCTCCGACCCTTCTGAGTCTCTTTCTCTACCCATTATACAACTTTGTGCTATGCCTTATCTGACCATTCCTTGGACAGTACCTGTTCCCCCAAAGCCTCATCTCCCAAGATCATTCCCATGGGCTATTACAGATAGTCCTTGAATTACAATCTAGGGATCTAGCTACATGTAGTCTAACAAAGAAAAGAACTAAGGGTGATATGACGGCCATCTTCCAGTACTCAAGGAGCTGTCACAGAGAAGAAGGGATCAAACTCTTCTCCAAAGCACCAGAAGGCAGAACAAGAAGTAATGGGTGGAAGATCATTAAAGAGAGATCTAACCTAGAATAAGGAGAAATTTCAGAATAACAGAATAGCAGGTGTTGGCAGGGACTTTGGAGGTCTTCTAGTCCAACCTCTTGCTCAAGTAGGAAACCCTGTACCATTTGAGACAAATGTCTTTCTGGTGCTCCGCAAGGATTTCAAGAAGAGATGGGCAACCATTTATCCAGAATCATGTAGGGTTTTCTGCTTGAGCAAAGGGTTGGACTAAAAGACACCCAAGGCCCTTCCCAACTTTGTTATTTTGCATTTTGTATTCTGTTACAATACAAAGTTTCTTGCTTCATGTGTTTCTGGGCGAATAAATTCCACTGTTACAGTCTCACTAAGTGGAGTTAGCTGGTTCAACCCACATATGTTAATGACATTTTTGAATTACATCATCTGATATTTTAGATGTTCTTATGATTTCACAGACTAGTAGATTTCAATCCTAAGTCTATCCTGTTTGACCAAAAACACTTTGTACAAGTTGAGTTGATTCACAATCATGCTAAGATACGGTTTGTTGCAACCATCCTTCACTGCCCAAGCCATAGTGGTCTGATTCACTCAAAACATTAAGCTATAAATCAAGGTTTATGAAATGCAATTATTTCATAAAGCAATCTAATATGATATTTCCAGATAACCAAAAAAACTTATTGGCTCCTGTACTTTAAGGACATTATTCCTTTAAGGAATGTAATATCTAACACTTCCCAAAGTTTATTAGGAACTTTTAAAATTTAAAAACAGATAAGATAGTTAAGGTACAACAGTCAACGTTTTTTTCTTTATTTTGTTCCAACCTAATTAAAATAGAAAGAGAAATTAAAGCACTTCTTGAAAAAAAAAATACTTGGCAATATAACTTTTTAAAATAACAGAAAACATTAAATTGAGGCCGAATGAAGTAGATAACTATAAAGATTAATTGCTCAGATAAAGTGGTTTCCCATTGGTTTTATAATATCTGCTCTTCAATGTTCTTTATTGATGCACTCAGACAGAAATGGTATTAACAGACTGGTATGCAAGCAGGAAAGAAAATTGATTAATTAAATGTTCCATATTGAGAAAAATAGTTACAGATTTTGATACTAATGACTATATTTTCTGTAGATGGAGACAGGACAAAAAACAATTTAAAAGAAAGCATTTTATTATAGGCATGATTTTGGTCTTTATTACTACAGATCATCTGCTTATAGTTTGAACAGTGAGAAATAATACTACTAGTAATAATAAGTATTGAAGTTCCTGGACATCGGTCAAAGAATGGGCTATAGGACTCAGGACTGTTGGCTGAGCAATTAGGGTGATCAGCTGCAGAACTATTGGAAAGGAAAAAAAATGCTTACCTTCTTGCAAACATGCAGTAATTAAAAACAAATAAAGAATGATCTGTTATTATAGATCAAGTCCAACAAGAAGAGGAGATTTGAAATGAATGCACCATTTTTGGAAAGAACAACATTCAGAATCAGAAATACGATAAATAATTTTCTTCCATTCAATCATTCCAGTTCTCAGAGACTTCCTGGACAAGTCCCTGAGGTCTTCCTGGCAAGTCTCACAGGTGCTTTTTTTCCCCCCAAAAGACAACTGGACTGTTTTGTTTTGTTTTTATTTGAGGAGGAGGAAAAAGAAGAAAACATTCTCTTTTCATCTTTTTCTTGCAAGATTTTTCAAAAAAAAAAAGGTTTGCCATTTCCTCCATCCTAGGGCTGAGAGAAAATGACTGGCCCAAGGTGGAACACTTTTCTGGTTTATAGCCTAATTCCTTATCCATTACACAAGTTGGCTCTGTGATAGTAGAGCTAAAGGATATTAAAAATGGAAGCAAGCTTGAAACAATGATCTTGTAACACAGATAAATGAACCTCTTTTGGCAAATGCTTTGTGTCAAGAAAGCACTACAAAATCCACTATGTTTATCTAATGCTTGGAGTTTTCACTAGAAGGGGAAGCAATATGCTTACTTGGATAACCCTGCCTTCTAAATTATAACCCATCTCCTGGTGGCACCATTCACAATGGAGCAGATGGGGGATGAGTAAATTAAACCCTCTGTTGGTTTTTTTTTTTTAAAGAACATATTGGTAGCTCGGGGTTGAACCATGGGGTCCTCAGTGCTCTCTGAGTTTGATCGTTTTTTTGCAGATGTTTCATTACCCAAACTAGGTAAGTATCTGCTCAAAAGATGTCAGCTAGTTTGTTAATGAAACATCTGCAAGAAAACAAATGAAGCTCAGAGAGCACGAAGGATCCTGTGATTAAAAAAAAATAAAAATAAAATGCAAGAGCTGTTAGATGACTGACCACTTGATATCCTGACTCCTAGGATTCTACCATGCCTTTACTAGTTAGATGCAACTTTCCCAACATTTTCCCCAAATTGCAAGAAATTCAGAAATCCTGACTGTGCCCATTTGACATTCTTGACTGAATCACATCATCGACTAAGAATGTGTACACATTTTTGAAAGCATATGTCCCTTAATAGAAGGTTGAGGAGAAGCACCTGAAGAAAGAAAAAAATGGAGTGGATTGACAACTGGATTAAAAATATAAGCAAATATTAAATAGCGGATTACAGGTAGTCCTCAGTTTACAACAGTTCACTTAGTAATGATTTGAAGTTACAACAGAACTGAAAAAAAAGTGGCTTATGACCATTTTTCACACTTATGACCGTTGCAATATCTCCATGATCGTGTCATTTACATTCAGATGCTTGACAACTGACTCATATTCACGAAAGATGCAGTTTCCTGGGTCATGGGATTACCTTTTGCAACCTTCTGACAAGCAAAGTCAATGGAGAAGCCAGATTCACTTAACAGCTTAATGTTACTGATTGAACAACTGCAGTGATCCACTTAACAAATATGTCAAGAACATTCCTAAAATGGGGCAAATATCACTAAACAAATGTCTCAGTTAGCAACATAAATTTTGGGCTCGGTTGTGGCCGTAAGTCATGGACTACCTTTAATTCAAAGCTATTGATTTTCCTGATTGCCATCAAAAACTACCCCCACCGTTTTACATAGGTAAAAAGAATTAGAATTTAGGTTGCGGTTGGTTAATTATTTGATCTTCTTCATAAAATATAGTGGCGCTGTGAATAATTGGCTAGAATTAATGCCACCATATTGTAGAGAGGGCTGGAGGCTGGGCAGCTGGTGTTTTTTTAGGCACTCAGTTATGAGTAATAACTGAGATAAAGTAGCTAGCTCTCTAGTGTCATGTTCTGTCTGAATACATCAAACCAGCAGTATATTTGTATGCAGGGAATAGTAGCTGCCAGCAGCAGATAGACAGGCAAGCTCTTAATTTTTGATTGGGTTGTTATCGTTTCTTTGATACCCTGGATCTTCCCTGCTTTTGTATTTGGTTAATTGCATTCTACATTGTTGATTTTGTAAGCCACTGAGAATATGACAATGGAAGAGCAAATTATCACTTAAATGTGCACAGTGCAGTAACTTTCCGGAAACTGGGCACAATATAGGCAATTACAATCAGACAGGAAGCATGACTGGATGTGTTAATTCTACTTCATTATAAGTCTACGTCAGAATCTTGCAAGTTTCTTTCTCTGACCATTAAGCCCTCAGGAGTTCCTCCTTTCCTTGTCTGATTGTTTCCCAGAAGGCATCTCTTTCCTCTTTCCCCAAGCCATCCATAGCTTCCATTACAGGATGTGAGACAGGGGGATTTCTGTTGGTTTGGGTGGACACTTAGTGAAGATTCTGTGGGAATCGCTGAACCCTGCAAATCCCATCCTGGCTGGTCCTGCCCAGTCCACCCCACCCTCCCACCCCTCCCAGGAGTCTCCATGTGGCCCATTCTGGATTCAGGTAAGTGCAGGGCATGCACGGAAGCTCGGGGAGGGAGAAAAATGGGATTCCCAGAAGTTTAGGGAGGC
This sequence comes from Oxyrhabdium leporinum, assembly GCA_032468155.1. Taxonomy (NCBI): domain Eukaryota; kingdom Metazoa; phylum Chordata; class Lepidosauria; order Squamata; family Cyclocoridae; genus Oxyrhabdium; species Oxyrhabdium leporinum. The sequence continues at coordinate 8,120 of JANHFL010006535.1, read as the reverse complement.
TGGAAATGGCACGTTTCCAGCCTCACTAGAGCATCCGGAGCCAGGGGGAGTCCATTTTCGCCCTCCCAGAGGCTCAAGGAAACCCTCTGGACCTCGGGGAAGGTGAAAATGCCCTCCCCAAGGTGCAGGAGGCTGACTAGGCCATGCCCACCATGGCCACGCCCATCCAGCAACTGGGCAGCGAACTTGTAGCTGAGGTTTTTGAAGCCCACCCCTGGAAACATTCTATTTTAAAGTGAATAGTTTAACAATGTACAATTTACCATAACACGCATATAGAACTTCACATTTAGGGACAGGTTAATGACCGCAATAAAGTTATTTTGTATTTGAGGACAATACGTATATAAACTTCTCACATATTATTTGTTCACAAAGAACAGGATAGAAAAAAGGTCTAGGAATGAATGCTTACAAGAATGGTATGGACCTAAAATAGCTTGATCTGAATATTCCAAGTTAAACCAGCTCTTAAGTATCCAATGCCAGTAACACCAAGGACAGCTCTGTTAACGAATTGGAGAATAAACGCAATATGCAATTTTCATTCATTATTTGCAATAATGGTGGATATCTGTAGCTCGGGTGTAGGATGAGATGAAGGTTCGTTCTCTGAGCTTGTGGGTTGGTTTTTGAATGTTTTGTTACCAGGCTAGGTAACAACTTCAGGGGAGTTTAGGAGATCTGCTGAAGATGTTACCCAGGTTGGTAACAAAACATTTGGAATCCAACCCACAAGCTCAGAGAATGAACCTTCATGCTCATTTTATCCATTATCCCGGCCATTTCTTCCAAAATATACCTGGATGGGAATATATTTCTGTTGCTTTCTGGTACAGGTTAGCCTTTGACTTGCGACCACAATCGAGCGCAAAATATCTGTTGCTAAGTGAGACGCTTGTTAAACTAGTTTTGCCCTATTTTACAACCTTTCTTGCCGCCACTATTAAGCAAGTCACTGCAGCTGTTAAGTTAGTAACGGGGTTGTTAAGTGAATCTGGCTTCCCCATTGACTTTGCTTCTCAGAAAGTCACAAAGGGTGATCACATGACCCTGGACATATTGAGTGAGTGGCCAAACATCTGAATTTTGATCACATGAGCCTGGGGGAGCTGCAACAGTTGTATGGGTGAAAAATAGTCATCGGTCACTTTTTTCAGTGCCTTTGCAATGTCGAATGGTCACTAAACAAACTGTTGTAAGTTGAATGCTACCTATATATTCTTTTAAAAAAAAATAGTTTTTTAATTTGCTTCCCTCCCCCCCCTTCATTTTCCTTTAGTAGCAACTGGAGAAGTCATGTGTCCTGGAGTATTGTGTGCTCAGCTGTGGAGGGGGTGGGGGGAGAAAGGGAATTCCCCAAATTGCTGCTGATTAAGGGTGAATTCTGAGATAAACTGTTTGATTACTGTTGTTGAGTGAATAGCTACTTTTTTGCTGAGTTAAAAAAAAAAAACAACCTGTAGGACAAGGTGTCGAACTCGCATCATCACGACGTTGTCACGTGACGTATCGTGATTTCCACCCCCTTTGTTAAACTGGGCCTGGGCGTGGCCTGCGCAATCCGGCCCAAGGGCTGCGAGTTTGACAGCCCTGCTCTAGGAGGATTATAATGCAGTCAGGCCATAAGGAGTGAACTCAGTTTACTGAGGGGAAAAAAACAGAAGTCTAATCAGGCAGTTTGGCATGGCAATTTAAGGAAACATCCTTACAATATTCCTTCTAAATCGAAGGTTCATACTCGAGAACATGAGAAAGGAACAAGAAGAAATAAAATTGTTTCTACCAGTGGTTTTAAGCAGAAAAAGTACTGATGAATAGGAGTCTGTAATTATATGCTGAAAGGCTTTGTTTATCTTCCTACCCCAATTAACCTGACATGTATTTCCAGCAAATGGAAGTTCACAGCAATCCTTAAAGAAAGTAGCCAAGATTGGAGTGGTACATGTTGACATTTCAGCTACTTAAGAAATGATGAGGATTTATCAGTTCGAAGAAAGAAACTCTGTAACGGAAATTGACAGTGAAAGCAGCTTTCTTAAATGAGATAGTCCCCCCCAAAAAAATGTTAGGTCCCACACAGCTGGGCAAGATCAAGCAGGCAATTACTGTATACAATTTCATCCAGCAAGGTATCTTTAATATTACTCCATGGGTGAAAAGAGAATCTTGGAAAGTGTCAGAGGAATGTTCAATCCCCATTTATAGTGAGTTCATTAAGGTGGAATCTCTTTCAATGCTCTGAAATGCTTCTTCCCCAGTTTCTTTCCTTCTGGGCTGAACTGCTCTTCACATGAGAAGCTGCCAACAGATTTACCTTTTATCGTTTGATTTTTAAGTCTATTTTTTCCTCTCTTCCGTTACTTTGTCAGCCTCTTCATAATCTCTCACACAGAGAAGACAAATAGATGAAAATTGCAACCAGTAGCAAAAGACATAGAAGACATTTTTTTTTTCTGAATGAGCTAAGAAATTGTTTGAGGCCAGTATTTTAGGCTCTGGCAAACAAAAAAGTTTCTGAGTGTTTAGGGTGTCACTGCAGGACAAAAAAATAGGATGGTGAATTCTTTATGAGAAAAAAATCACAGTAATTGGTGATTCACAGCTATGCAGAACTGAAATAAAATCTATGCCAGTCAGATGCTTAGGCTTGTGAAGTGTGGTCTCTGCCAAGAGCAAGGAGCAAGAACACAACAAAATACTTATAGAATTCACTGACAAGTATCCTTCCTGCTAATACATGCTACAGTGACTATTATATAAAATAACTTTAGTTGCATCACCAAGTACTGTGAAAATACCAGGAAAGAATTCAACTCGTGGATGCAAATAGAGTCCTGTTATTTATCCTTACAGTCCATGGAGAAGAAAAAGAAAGAAGAATAGTGAATGCAAGGCAAATGATAAACAGATACTGATAGATCTGTTTTTGAGGGTCAAGGGATAATTTATCTGCCTCCGTATTTCTGAACCATGGCAAATTTACAATGAGTGAACTTCAACTCCCAGAATTCCCTAACCTCATGCTGGGGATAACAAATACCAGGAACTGGGCATGGCTAGTCTAGAGAAAAGAAGGACTAAGGGTGACCTAATAATATGCTAGTATTTGAGGAGCTGCTACAAAGAAGAGGGGGTCAGCTTATTTTCCAAAGCACCAGAAGGCAAGACAAGAAACAATGGATGGAAACTAATCACAGAGAGAAGCAAATTGCAATTAAGGAGAAACTTCCTAACAGTGAGGAAAATTAACCAGTGGAACAGCTTGCCTCCAGAAGTTGTAGGTCAGGGGTGTCAAACTCGTAGCATGTGGGCCAGCTGCATCATGCAAGGCCACACCCAGCCCAGTTCTGCAAAGGCAAAAAATGTCACAAAACGTTATGTGACGCCATGGGTTTGACATTCATGTTGTAGGTGCTTCATCGCTAGAAGTGTTTAAGAAAAGATTGGACAGCCACCTGTCTGAAATGGTATAGGACCTCCTGTTTGAGAAGGGGGTTGGATTAGAAGACCTCCAAGGTCCTTTTCAGCTCTATTCTGATTGATTGATTGATTGAACTCTGGGAGTTGTAATTTACACATCTTAAATTAGCCAAGGTTGAGAAGCACTGATCTAATAACAGAATAACAGAGTTGGAAGGAACGTTAGAGGTCTTCTAATCCAACCCCTACTCAAGCAGGAAATCCTATAACATGTGAGACAAATGGTTGTCCAATATCTTCTTAAAAGCTTCCAGTGTTGGAGCACCCACAACTTTGGGAGGCAAGCTGTTCCCCTGATTATTTGTTCTAACATTCAGGAAAATTATCCTTAATTCTACAATCTAGACAATGAAATGCTAGTATAAGATTGATTATTCTTCATAAGGTCCGTTAGAAAATAAGATTACCTCCTAACCTGATTTGGGAGCAGGTGTAGGCTTTAAACTGAACACCTTTTTGGAGATGTTTGTGTGTGGGAATGTGTGTGGAAATGAAAAACTTGAAGTAAGGACCCATGAGAAAGGGTAGAAAATGGGAGTGTTGCTAAAATGGGGCTTCTTAAACTACTTGATGAAAAACCATTCTGTCTCATAAAATCCATGGCTTTCATTGTCTCATGGACTAATGCTCAGAGTATGGAAAATAAATGAGAAGAAATTGAATGATTTGAATAGAAAAACAAATTTCATTTAGAATGGTCACTTGATAGAGCATTGCCACGACCACAATATAGCAGCTAAGGGATACATTTTATTCAAAGCAATAGATCAATTGAAATTGAGGAGAAGAAGCTCTCTACATTAAATATCCCTCATCAGACATCCATGCCAGTAACCTTGGCAATGCTACAAAGAACATCTGGATTAAAATAATCCTGGAGGAACAAATAAATCTAATGCTGTGGTAGATTTGAGGTGTTGACTGCCAGACCAAGGAGAAGATGTGGATAATGCTTTCCAAAAGCAAACTGGAGATCTTTCAAAGAGGCCTGGAGGCATAGTTATGGAAAATTTTAATTATCCCAACATCTGTTGAGAGACAAACTCTGCCAAGCATGATCCTCTCATAAAATTCCTGACTTGTCTTTCTGACAGCTTTTTCCTTCTGAGGATGGAGAAAGTCACCAGAGAATTGGTTACTCTTGACTTCATACTAATCAATTAGAAAGACATAAATGAGAAAGTAGAATTAGCAGGAACACTTGGGAGAAAGTGACCATATATTGCTAGACTTCTTGATGTTGTAGAAAAACTAAGAGTACAGTCAAACATTTATTCCGGACTTCAAAAAATCAGATTTTAATAACATTGGTAAATTGGTAAATAGAATCCCATTATAGAAGAAGCTAATGGAGAAAGAAGCTTAAGAAAGTAGGGAATTCTTAGGAAAAGAGAGAGTAGAAGCATTTTGTAGAAGTACTGTGCAAGAATTTACACAAATTCCAATCAGGTCAAAAATGAGGAAAGCAGAAGAATTCAATGTGGCTATAAAAAGGGAAAGGAGAAGGGAAAGAGAGAAAGAGGCAGCCAGCCCACAAAGGAAGAATATTAACTCTGAAACAGTAAATGGTATCAGGAGAGTAAAATCTCAAAATGAACTGTGGGTAGTATAAGAATCTCCTTAAATATGTTCACTATCAAAGGAAAAAAAAAGAATAAGCTTGCTAGTTGTTCAGTGAAGATGGCAAAAGTAAGTAACAAAGAAAAAACAGAGCTCTGCAGCTTCTATTTTGGTTCAGTCTTCTTCAGCATCAACAAAACACCCATGTTCCATGAGGGCATTGTGATGAACAGGATGAAAAAGGTAGGGATAATGCTTGAAGCTGATAGAAACAAACTTTCAGAATGCTTCTTTAATCCTTTGTATTTAAAATTCCAGGACCGCATCAATTATATCCTAGGTAGGAGAAGGAAGTTTTGAAAAAAATAAAATAATAATTGAGAAGTGCTAGCAAGGTGGAGGAGTGAAGGGAAACAATTGTTATTACTATCTGTCACTTCACCCAAGGAATTATCAGGACTTGGAGGAGAACCACAAAGAAAGGGGGGGGGGTGTTTTAGGCCTGGATTGATAAAATTGGGAGGGGGGAGAGATTGATGTCAGAACACAAAAAATCCAGAATACTGTATTTTTTTTTATTTATAGGCAATTCAAGGCTGTTAGAGATTGACTTCCTTCCTTTCATGCCTCTGATGTTATCAAGAAGATGGTAGTCTCTTCTAAGGAGTCCCAAAGGTGCTTTTTTCAGGAGGCAACTGGACTTTCTCATTTTTTCTATTGAAGACCTTTCGCTTCTCATCCAAGAAGCTTCTTCAGCTCTGACTGGATGGTGGGGAATGGAAGGATTTATATTCCTTACAGACAGCTGGTCATTTGCATCCTTTTAGAGGGTCTTTGAAGCACTTGGAGGACACCTGAGTAGTGCTCCTGGTTCCTGTAGTCTGTAATTCTTTTCTCTGGAAATCCATTCCTACTCCCACACAATAGAGTAGAGTAGAACAGAACAGAACAGAACAGAACAGAACAGAATTCTTTATTGACCAAGTGTGATTGGACACACAAGGAACACAAAGGGTGTCCATCCCAAATTGTATAGCTAAAAGTCTGTAGAGATTCCCAGTCATCCAGGTCATGGTTATCCCAAAGGCAACTGGAGGCAACTGGACTTCCTTGTTTTTTCTTTGAAGACGTTTCACTTCTCATCCAAGAAGCTTCTTCAGCTCTGACAGGATGAGGATCAGAAGTTTTGGGTCCCAACGAAAGACTGTTGCAATCCAAGCTCCACCACTTTCACATGTGTGCTGTCATGACATGCATCTAATCGGGGAAAAATCTGAAGTTGCGCCATGTTCCTCATTCGCTTCCCCTGACTTCCCTCCAGCTCTGGCTGATGCAGTCCTTTTGACAATCTCGCAACATGTAGTCTGTGATTATCCGGAACAGTGTTTTTCAATTTGGGCAGCTGTAAGATGTTTGGACTTCATCTCCCAGAATTCCTTAGCCGGTATGGCTGGCTGGAGGAAACGTGGGGGTTAAAGTTCACACATCTTAAAATTGCTTGCATGATTGAGAAACACTGATTAGAACGACCAAGCTGATAGAGGAATAGAAGGCCGTTATAAATCTCAGCTCTTTGTTTCCCTCTTTGGTATTCTCATTTTTCTTAACAGTGTTAAATTTTGGCATAAGCAGTAATCTTGTGCCACAATGAAACGATTAGTCTTTAAAATGCCACAAGAATCCTTTTTTGTATACTTATGCATATTTATTTCCTCGTAACAGAATAAACATTGTGGAACCTGCAAAAGAACAACAGCAGTACATACACCTAATCATATCACTGGACACTTCATTTTCTTCTCTAGTAATTAGTCACTTGTTAAGTTTCCAGGGTTTTCTCTCTGAAAGCATCCCTTAGCGTCTCCAAAGTGACATTTCAATTTTTGCAGTCTTACTTAAGGCAGCCACCTATGAGCAGGGCCGAAAGCTAGAACCGGGATTTGCCTATAATCTGCCAAAAATAAACTTAAAATATAGAGAGGTAGGTACTTTACAAGTCATCCTCCACAACTGGGACCAGAATTTCCACTGCTAAGCAAAACGGTTGTTAAATGAGTCGCCGCCTTTTTTTTTGCCATGGTTGTTAAGCGAATCGTTGCGGTCGTTAAGTGAATTGCACGGTTGTTAAACTAGTCCAACTCTCCCCCTCCCCCCTTTTGATTCTGTTCGTCGAAAGCCAGCTGGGAAGGTCACAAGCAGCAATCACGTGACCTGCTGGTTGTCAAGTGCCCAAATTTGGTTCGTGGGGATGCTACGACAGTCATGAGTGCAAGGAGGAGTTGTAAACAACACTTTTTGGTGCCGTTGTAACTTAGAATGGCTGCTAAGCGAATGGCTCTAAGTCAAGGGCTACCTGTAGAGTTTTTCCACCACTGTTGCCGTTGAAATAGAATAAGAAATACAATGTACCTCAAGGGAAAGACTGGAAGAAGGTGATCCGTGCAGTTTTGTGACTGAGACAGGCTCAACTCTCCCACGAATGAATGTTAACCCTCTCTGATAATATCTCGTTGTTTTTCCAAGGACGGCTTGTAATTTCTTTGATCCACCCTCTGCGTCTTAGCTGTTGTCTTACCATTCTTCTACTTCCCTCAACCGTGTCCCTCCTAGCCTTTTTCAAAGGCATCAAGTTCAGAAAAAGGACAGTCTTATTTTTAAAGAGAGGCAGCCAACTGTGATCTTGTTCACTCGCTGCTTGGGTTGGGGTTTTTAAAACTGCTCTGCTCCTCTGGGTCACGTTGGGGGGAAAAGCCTTTTGCGACCCGGTGCCCTCCAGATGCGTCGGGTCTGCAGAAGTCCCCCTGAATTCCCAGATGCCCTGAGGGAAGAAGCGGGGCTTAATCTGAGCTAAACTTTCAGGGCACACATGGCATTGGAGCCCGGAAGAGAACTCCAAACAGGAGAATTTAGCTGCTGTCTAAAACGGAAAGGTTTGAAGCATGCATCAGACTGATGAATTTGTTAGACCCCGGCACTTGAGCTTAGTGCCTGAGTTCAGAGCCCAGCATCTGTGTGTGTGTGTGTGAGAGAGAGGGGGGGGGAGGAGTGAGAGAGGGAGGGAGGGAGAGCGAGAAAGA
>JANHFL010006534.1:0-17611 GCA_032468155.1 Oxyrhabdium leporinum | reverse complement strand
AGAGGGAGAAGAACAGAGCATCCGGAATCCGGGAGGAGGCCATTTTCGCACTCCCAGAGGCTCCAGGAAAGTCTCTGGACCTTGGGGAAAGCGAAAACGCCACCCTCACCATGGTGCAGGAGGCCAGCCAGGCCATGCCCACCATGGCCATGCCCACCCAGCAACTGGGCAGCGAACCCGTTGCTGTGTTTTTTGAAGCCTACCCCTGCATACAATTGAGCATGCGTAGCTCAGCAATGTTATGCTAAGGGCATGTGCACATTCATTGTCACATATGCTCTTGAAAAGTCCCATGCACATGCATACAACGTAAACATGCTCCCTGAAAACCAGTTTAAGTCCAGTTCAAGTCAATCTTTGATTAAGGTTACTGCAAACCATCTGAGATTAGCTAAAGTTCAGGCTTAGTCAAAGTTCAGGCAGGCTTAGTCATTATTGAGTCGTTATTGCACAATTTGCAAGGGCAGAATGGACCAAATATTAAGTCTATGTTTGGAGACTAATTACAAAGTATATTTAGAATTAATTTATTTTTATTATTTCTTATTCATTCTATTTATATGCCACTCATCTCTCTATATGATACCATATCTCATAAAATTAAACGTGAATGAAATGAAATCAGATGTAGTTTTGAAGAATTGGACTCTTGAGCATGGCAAACCAAATCTTATGTGTAGTTCTTCACTAGAAGGGTTGTTATGCATACATTCTGAAATCTCATTTGTAATCAGTAATACTCTGCAGAATTCTGCAAAGGGGCTTTTCTTTATTGAAGATCTCTGAGAATCACTCCTTAGAAATAAACAGTTCTACATAGCAAAAATGAAGTAGCTGCACCACTTCACTCAATAATACTGACTTGAGCACAAGGCTTGCATAGAAGTTGCCATTAGCGATATGGATTGGCTGAGACAGACCTCTACACCCATAATAATTAAATACTACTTGATTTAAAGTAAGTGCTGCATATTGTTAAATGGATCACTTCTTGTTTAGCTAGCTTCCCTTTCAGAAATGGCTGATTTAGTGTAGCAATTTCTTCCTCCATTTTCTAATCAGAAATAGCCTCGCGAAATTTAATGATACTATTTCAGATTAAGCAATCTGAAATTGCATCTGCTTGGGCCTGTATGGTTTAAAAACCTTGTCTATCATCTATCTACTTCTTCAAGCAGCAAAAGAATAATCAGCATCCTATGAAAAGACTGATGGAACTGATTTTAAAACAGTCAGTCTAATGTCTGATGTAATACTTAAAGTTGAACTTGATGATGCAATTCTAAGCATCTTTAATCAATTTAACAATGCTTGATAGTATTTTACCTTTTAAGTCTTGCATTTTCCAAATTCAGCTAGTTACTCAACCACTAGATTGTTGAGTAACTAGCCAAGTTTAAGATAAAGTTGGCCTAGTTCTTCCCCTTCTATTTTAGAGGATTATATTTAAAATAAATAAATGGATAAATACATGCACCATGTGAATTTCCCAAATCCAGAGCAAAGAACAATATTTCAGTGGTTAATTCAACAATGCAATGAACCCTTATGTGGTTTGTTTGATTTTGACATATTGTGTTGGGTAAACCTAGCCATATTTATTTATAAATCATAGTTTATGGAATAATAGGTGGTAGAGATCTGCCAAATGTGCCTTGTTCAACAATTATTAGTTTAGAAAACCACAGCTTAACACAATAATTATTCACCTAATCAGTGAATAATTATTAAAAGGCTCGTTCCAAGGCCCAAACCGCCTTCCAACTTTTCTAGACTTATAGGAACTTGCAGTTGTTATTTGGCCTACAGTGATTTAGGATCAAGTTGTTTAGATTGCATGCATGGATTCCTTGCATCTATAGGAAATGTCGGGGTTACCATTTATCCCGCTCTTTTCTTTTGGATGTTTGTTAATAGAGGTTGGAGATCAATCTCAGATGTTGCTTCAGGAAAATGGCAGGTCTAAGTAGCTGATGTTCAAGTCTATCATAGCATCCATCTTGCCTAATTCATCTGATTCTATTTCCCACTCTGAATCAAAGCAGTCATGAAGCTATTCTCAGTAAGAAGAATGAACAGGAAAAGCATTGTCAGTAGTAGTGTTTTCCATTCTAGTGATATTCAAATGTATCAGCATGACTATAACTTCTACAATTTTGAGCTAAATCGCCAGTGGGAATTCTAGCAGGTATAGTCCTAAAATACTAGCAGGTATAGTCCTAAAATACTAACAACAAATATTAGTATTTTAACATTTGGAAATTCTCTGGCATTCTGTTGGGATAGGAAAAGAATACAGTTGGGAAATCCATATAAATATTAAAATATTTTGCTGTTAAGAAACAATTACAGATAATCTTTCAGCTTTGCTTTCTTTTCAATGTCTAGGTCAAATTCTGGTCACTTCATGAACATCTTGATTAGTTTGCCACTGCTGTTTCCTGAGGAAAAAACCCCACTGTAACATCCAAGTCTAGCCTACCATCCAGATATTCCTTGATGATCTCTCATCCATGTATGAACCAACTCAAACCCTATTTTATTTCCACCGACTAGTGCTGCATCTGCTTACTTCCACAAATGCAGCTAGGAGATTCAGGTACCATGCTGGATAATTTAGATCCCTAAATTCTATGTAAGAAAAGTAAGGAGTATGCTTCTAAAATTCCAAATCTGTAGAGTATATATTCTTAAAAAAATAATCAAGAAACTTTTTAAAAGGCAAATTGTTTCCTTGAAAAACCACTAATGAAAATGTTGAGCAGAAAAAGTTGACTTCTTCATCCTTTCTCTTTGAAATGGGATATACCTCTTGGTGAAATGCGAGGGACCAGGGCAGACACACATATACATCTTGGCTACCCATTATACCAGTAAATGAAGAAAACATTGGCTGCAAACCCACACCTAAAAGATAAGAGGCACTGAGGATTGTTGAATGGTTTGGTTGGTTGCTGTAAAACACACATACCTGTGTGCAGTCAGCATGAATGTGTATAGATGAGAAAGGGTTAAAAAGCTATCCAACTCAAGCACGGGGAAAAATGTTTAAAGCCTAGGGAGGTTATGATTTCCTTTTCTGCAGGCTGGTTTTAATCACTTTCTTGTACCTCTCCCTGCCTTCATTTATCAACCCTTCACATAAAAGTTGCAAAGTGAGGTTATTCAGCGGGTACCTCCATTCATCTCTTCCTATTGACCGGGGAGGTTTCCAGTGCAAGCCGACTTGTGGGATGGGATTTTTTGCATGCTTATTGTACAGTCTGCTTTTGTTTCAAACCAGAAAGGCATGTTTTCCCTCCCTTGGCCAATTTCAGGTTCTACTGCAAAGGCCACTTGTCTTCTCTCATGTAATATATGCTTCACACTGGGTTGGTTTTAAATTGTAAGGAATTCAGGCATAGTGTACATAGGGAGCATGCCCTAACCAAAGGCTAACTCCTTGACTCTGCAGTACCTTTGTTCTTTTTTTTAAAAAAAACCACAACTTTCTCCTTCTCTGTCTTAATACAGTAGCTTTGGTTATATACTCCTGGCATAACAATCTATAACTATTTAAGACTGCATGCATCTCTTCTCCCCTTTTGGCAATCCCTGGGGATGACTAAGATCATGCTGCTGAAATTTGGTGCCAAATGGTGAGATTTGGCAGCACAAATCATCTTTTATTTCCAACTAACTATAAACATATCATATGTCTTGGGTTAAGATTGGCAAGGAAGACTTATGGAATGTGTTAGAAGTTGCAGGTGAGGTGGGTGGGGAGGAAAGTGTATGTGTGTAGAGAAACAGGCATTTTCAGAAACTGCCCCAACATTATTATCAATCTATTTCACCCCATACATGTTCGTAATTGTAAAACGATGACACTTAATCTTGATAATCTTTTTTTATTTTTAATTGGTGGCAGCTCTTAAGAGGGGTTAAGGCCGCACAAGAAACCTGAACAGTCCTGATTGGGCAATGTGAAGCTAATGATCCAAACTTATGGCTATCTGGCTTGAGGTTATATTTCTCTGAAGAAATATACTTTCTGTACTTAGAAAGCTCCTTCTTCTGCAGAACTAACAATCAAATGGGATAGCAAAAGAAAAACAAACAAACAAAACTTACTATCACCTTCGAAATGTTCATGATTTCAGTATAGAGTATTTTATTTATTTGTTCCAGAATTTAGCTTTTTTTGAAGGAGGAGGAAGAGATTCCCACAGTGGCTTATAAGAACAGATTAAAGACATACAGTAATTCACAGAGAACGATTTCAGATGGAGAAGGAGAAAAAGCATGACAACAGCAGCTTTTTCAATAGTCAACATGAATAGGAATGTTCTAGGTCAAGGTTTTCATTATTTCTACTCTTTACTTGAGTTTGCTTTTGTTGTTATCTCCTTTGGCTTTCTGTTCTTAGGTCATGTTTAACTTGCTTCTACATGTATCCTGATGAAATAGGATTGCTTCTCAGAAGCTCTTTTGATAGCAGCCAAGAGAAATCGAGACCGCTACTAGCAACTAGATAAGGGTGGAAATTTGTGTTTGCCTCTTCTTCCCTACTTTGTAAGCAAGCAAGATTTCCATCAAATGTAGTCAAATATCTACAAAGATTATGCAAATTAAAGCATTTTCTCACTTAGCTAATCTATGAGCCTTGTTTAGGCATTATCAAACTGACAAGCTCTCTACCTAAGTCTCTATTCTTCCTTCTCCTTAGTGTAGTTACGAAATAACGTTGGCTTTTTGGAACCATTTGCAAGCTCAATATGAATTGAGAAGAAGAAAGCCTACACGTATGCAGTCCAGTCAGCTTCTGTTTGGTAGGCATCTACCCTGCATGCATAAATGCCTGCAGGGAAGCCAGTGTTATAAGACTTGTTCTGACGGGATTAGCTACAATGCTCAAATGCTGAGCGGCCTAAATTTGTAATTCTTGAATGAGATCCCACCCATTCAGGCAAATGTCTTAGTCTTTCACTATTGGGTTGATGTCTTGGTATCTATACAATATTCGCACCTGATGTCCCTCAGTCAACCTAATTGTTAATCATTCTTTCTGCCCCTCTGCCAATGGCTTGATTTCAGAAGTGATTCTAGAGCCAGTCAGCCTTTTTTGTTTGTTTGTTTGAGGACACTCTTAATCTTTTTATCCCCAAGGCTGATAAGGCTCTTCTATCCTTCCTTTCATTGAATTTGAATTTTGACAATGAGATTTTGGGGCAAATTTGGGTTACTTACATGGGGATTGGAGAACTGCATGCTGTCCATGGATCTCTGCTCTAAAGACTACAGGAATATGTAAACGATAACAGGAAAATATTATCTGGAGTTTATTACAGGCAAGAGCTTTTCAAAAGTGGAATATAGTGAATGTAAATGTACAACTAGTATTAACAACTGTGCATGAGAAGTAAAAGGCAATATGTCTGTCACTCAAGAGAGAAATAGGAAAAAGGGACACTGAATTTAAATTAGGAAAATAATAAAAACAGAATCATATTTCCAGAACTCAATGGCTATCAATAGTTTGTAATGTCTATTTTCTAGAATTACCAAAAGCCCTATCTACTTTGTTTCAGTTTATTGAGAAGCTTCAACCAAGTTCATGCTTATTTTGAGGAGGCTTAAAGTTGTTTTTGAATATGTCCAAGGCGTATTTCTCATGTTACTGGGCAGGGATAGGGACAGAAAACCATTTAGCCTAAGACCAAACTGAAAAAATATATATCTTATTTTATTTTTAAAGTGTTCAAATGATTTTATGATAGGTGCTTGTGCTCTCCCCACCCCACCCCACTGTATTATGACTGGGGGTTTTACAAGCAGGAATCTCAGAAGTGCCTATGTCCAGGTGAAACAGAGCCTATTCCATCTGTCCATTAAAACTTAACAGTTTTTCTGGGTGAGCAATAACAGCTTCTAACTTTCTTTCTGAACCTGTTGCTGCTGCTGATTTCTCCTGCTCATATTTAGCAAGCCTGTAAACCGAAGTCCAATACATTGGAAGATCTGGGTTTGCTCCATGTAATAATACTTGTAATAATACTTGGCTTCCATTTTTAAGCCAGCTAAGATTCCGCAACGAATGGGGCAGAGTGCCCCATTGCTCAGCAAGAAAGGCATCTCGGATTCAGTACTGAGTTTATCAAAGACATTCAAAGCTGCCTGTACTTTGGAAACAGGGAGTGTGACAGGTTTGTAGGAAAGATAACTCGGAGAGTTGTTCCCTGAGATTTTTGACTACTTGCAACAGTCAGAATAACAGGGTGCTCTGACTTAGTGAAAGAAAGATTCACATTAGGGCAGATTAGAAGCCTAAAAGGCATCATCTGGCACTGTTGCTCAGATGCCTTCAGGAACAAGATAACCCAATCTGACCAGAACTTCAGATTGCTACTACATTGCCATAATGGTAAAGTCATCTTAAAAGAATGCTTACAATTTTGAAAAAGATAAGCAAACAAAGAGAAGCTAAGATCTCCCTTGAGTTGAAATCCAGTCAGATTCTAGTAATTATATGGGCACCATCATGCTTTCTTGGCAACTATATATAAATTGGTTTTATCCTTTATTGCTTTATTTGTTTATTGCTTCATCCCAAGGTAACCCAAACTCCTCGGATTTCCTGGTGATCCTGAACCTGCTTAGGTGTTTTTGTTTATTTTATTTTAATCAGTTAAGACTGATTTGGTGCTGCAAACTGCTGTAATATCTGTTGCTACTTACTTGTAAAACTGTAGATCACCACCAATGTTTGTTTTTTTAAAATTACCCAACTGCTTACTTCCCTTTTCTTTCCTTTTTCTTATTTTTTTAAAGCACTCTTTTTCAAGAAAGGTGTTATTTATTGACCGTTTTAAAATCATGACATTCAGTTTGAAACAATCACACTTCCTTTATTTAATCAAGCAATTGTATTCTGTAAACCTGGAACCAAAATGATGATTTTCCCCATGTTGTAATTCCAGTTTTGGCTAGAGATTTACAAACTCCTGCCAGGAGCAATGTTAACAAATAGTTGACAAATACAATATTGTACACTCTGGAAACCCAGTACAACAGACAATCAGATATTTCTTCAGTGTTGGCTTTGGGCATGAATGACACAGGAAGTTGCTCCGCACGTTCTCATTTTTTAGCTTAACCTAATTTAGCATGGTGATGTAGGGTGGGTGAGAAAGGTCTAATCTGAATTACAGTAAATATGCAATGTTGAACTTAAGTGGCATTTCAGTGGAACGACTGGAACTGGGAGATGATATTTTCAGAAGGGTACTTAGAGTTCTTTAACTCATATGTTCGGCAGATAAGGATTCATCCATGCTAAACATCTAAATAAACAAATTCATTTGCAGGTATAGGGATAGTTTTGTCCTTATGCTAGTTTTATCCCTATGGTGGGAAACTGTTTCCTCAAAACAATTTTCCTTTTTTTCAAGGAAGAAAAAACAGGACCAGTTGCCACCGAAAAGCACCTTTGAGGCAACCACAACCTGAAGATTGAGAGTCTCCATAGACTTTTCCTCCAAAGTTGTACTCTGCATTATGTGGTTGGCACAATAGAACAAGATCTCCACATTCTGCTTGCTTGCCAACACACATGGATGTCCTGTGATCTTCTCATGTACGGTTTCCTTTTTTCTTTCCTATGCCTCCCTGCAACCCCTATCACTATCAAAAGGAACTCTGAGTTCTAGGACAGCAATTGAGATGCCTTTTTCCCATGCACAGTGATCTAGACGAAAGGAGGCATCTGTCAACTGCAAAATGCAAGCAAGCCACACCCCAAATACCTGTTTGCCAGATGTCTCTGAATTTTGACACCTAGATCTATCCGTAGGGCCTACATCTAACTTTCATTATTTGCATCTTGTAGGCTTATCCATTATAGAGCACATTTCATACTCCAAGAATAATTATAATAAAGGGAAATAATTCTTTGACGATAGCATGAAGAGACAAACCCCATGTATGGTATTAAGGAGAATGCTGGGCTGAACAACAAATGCCCCCAGTATACACTTCTTTTGTGTGCATTCCATCTCACCTCTTTCCTTGTTTGCCTTCCTGTACTATGGCACCTGTATTCTGTGTTCTGTATTTTGGAGCTAGTAAGAACATGTCTTGACCTTCCTATGTGACTGACATCCTTTCAGGTATTTGAACAGTGCTATTTTTATCCTTTCCAGTTGTCTCTTCTCAAGGCTAAACACAACTAGCTTAGTTTCTAATCACCTGCTCATCATTGTTGCCCTTCGCTGAAATGTTGTAATTTTTTTCTAAATCCTATTTAAGATTTGGTGTTCATGGTGGGATCTGCCTAAAGCAAAACAGAGTAGAATGATTACTTCCCATGACTGGAAAATTATACTTCTGTCCATGCACACTAAAACTTCACTTAACCTTTTTTTGTAGCTATATCATGCTTCTGGCTAATATTCACCTTGCAATCAACAATTATTCCTTTTCCCCCTCTTTTTTCTTTTGAGAATACTTTTACTAAGACTGGTATTTCCCATTTTATACCTGTGCATTTGGGGTTTATTTCTTAAGTAAAGTATTTTGCTTTTGTCACTGATTATTTTCATTATTTTCTTTTAGGGTATTAGCTGATCAACCTCCCAACGTTGTATCACCTGCATGTTTAATAATAAGCATTCCTTCCATTTCTCCATACAATAAAAAGATCGAAGAACTGAATACTCAGAATCAATCCTTGTGATCTCCCATGACTTCACATATCTCTCCCTAATTTGTTTAGGAAACTTTGCAATGCACCAAGTATAATTTCCTAACCAGTGCTGTGTTGTCCCAATTGTCCTGACATGTAGTCCACAATTAAGTAACCTGTTATCAGCATATCGTGGAGTACTTTCTCAAGTTACACTGTGCCTTCTATTAAGAAAATACATTAATGAAGTTCCCGTTTTAGATGATCAGATAAGATTCGTTCCCGAAAATCTAAGCCGATTTATGCTTGTGCTTGTGTTTACAGATTGGTTTTTATGATTTGATCTAGAACTTGCTCAGACATGAATGCTGAAGGTAATTCCTTCAGCTACCTGAGGTGCAGTCAATTCATGTGGTCCAGGAAATGTAAACTCATTCATTGTTAAGAGTTGTAAAGAGGTCATGTTTCTAGCAATCTTAAACTCCCTTCACTGAGCATGTAGGCTTGCTTTGTCCTTGAACTAACCATTTCTATATGGAAATGAGTTTGACTGAACAAGGAATAGCCCAAATCTACTTATAGTCTGTCATCTTGAACCTGATTGACAGCAGAACCCAGATATTTTATTGTGATCAAAAACCAAGAGTCAAGATTTAAACATAATTGAAAATATAAAGCAAAAAGACACATATGCCATACCTTCTTTAAAAAAAAACCAAGCACATTATTTCTTACTTCACCTTAATCTGCCAAGCTGAAAGCATGTAAAACATGGTCCCGGACTTAGCATGTTCTTTCATCTCAGACAGTTTAGGCTCCTGTAGATGATACTGCAATCTTAATGTAGTTGTGGGTGGGAAAGAGAACTGTTTGTCTATGAATGACTAAATGTGCATAAGGCTGAGTAGCAAACTCTTGGTGTGCTGACATGAGTGTCTCATTCACATGATACTTTTTATGGCTCTACCAGTAGGTATACTGTCGGGTGAATCATATTTTTTTCAGGGAAAGCCAGTGAGAAAGAGACCTTCAAGGGAAAAAATAATCCTTTGAACTGGGAGCCAGGCTTGCTATTACCCTTTCTTGGCCATACCTTATTGAAAATTTTGTTTTACTTGTTATTTAGTCTTTTAAAATCTTTCATTTGCAGAAGCTGTTAGAAAATCCTTTTGATTGCAACCAGTAAGACATTACAAGTGTGGAAGCAACATCGGCTTCAATCAAAAGGATTCTTTCTCCTGGTTCCATATTTCATTTGGAGAGGACAATCAGAATATTTTATTCGTTCTGTGATCTACCTATCATTAATAGTTGGTATTTCTGTAGCATTTGCAGTCTTTTCCAATGTTGCATCCTCCAGTTATTATGGAAAAACTGTTGTGGCACAGTGATTAGAATGCAGTATTGCACGCTAACTGTGCTCTCACCACCAGGGGTTTGATTCCTTCAATCCTGACCAGCTCAAGGTTGACTCAACTTTCCATCTTTCCAAGGTTGGTAAAATGAGGACCCAGATTTTTGGGGACAATAGTTGACTTTGTAGTCCACTTAGAGTGTACTGTAAAGCAACGTGAAGTGGTACATAAGCCTAAGTGCTATTGCTATTGCTATTTTTGAAAAAGAGTTATAATTTCTGAACTTTTATTCTAATATGTCTGAAGGGAGCCATTTGGGTAAGATTGATAATTATTACATGAAAATGTTTGAAGTCGTCTGCATAGTAACTATTTTTCCTTGTTTTTCAGTTTGGAGATAACAATGGGTTCACAATCACATTCCTTGCTGCCTGCCACTCTCCTTTAAAAACCTCACACATAGAAAAAAGTACAGAGAATGCAGAACTCTTCAAAGCAAAGTATTAGTTTCAAACATAACTTGCATTTTGAAGAAAGTTTCTATGTTGACATTGACTTGAGAGATATCTTAGAAAAGAACAGCGGGGTGGAGAGTGGTACTCCTGGACTTTCTTTGCATTCTGATATAGAACAGTTTGCAATTGATCTCATCCACCATGACAAATATTTTGTGCTAATAAGCTTCTCTCTCTCTTAAAATCCCTGCCTGCTGGATCAAAAATTGAACTGCTAGATCCATTACCATTAACTCAGGTACCAATATTTAATTTTTGAGGTGAACAAGAGTAATTTGGGGTACTGCTGGGGACCCAAAGAAGCACTGAGGATAGATCATCTGATATAGCACATGAATAAAGCCCGAAAGTATAAGAATTTGATTCCCATTGCTACTTAGGAATGTGTTTTTTAGACAAGAAGACTTGCCTCCTGAGGAGCTGTGAGGATAACAATATATAAGTGTATTGGCAAAATATCTAGAAAATGCTAACATGCAGCTAGCTATGATAGCAAGGAAACATGCACTGTCATGAGTAAAAAGCAAAAAGCAGAAAGCCAGCTATAAATGTGGTAACAACAATCCTCTACAAAATACCGCAGATCTGTGCAATTCTGGCATTTTAAAATGTGAGAAGTTAAAGAAAGTATATTTCAAGGCAAAGATATTAAGAGAAACAAATATTTAAAGGATTTCTTCCTTAGCACAGTGAATTCTTTAGCTCTTGAAAAAGAAGTATCCCCCCCCCCCAATATAGGTTCACAAAAGTGTGCTTTGCAGTAGATACACTGTTATAGTTTTAAAATGTATTTTTATTTATTAGAAGATGAACAATTTCAGATTTTAATACTTTAAAAAGAATCCTCAGGAATCACCTGGAGCTGGTGATTCATGTATGTGTAACTTGATAATAAACTTTCAAACTTCATCTTATTACATTTTATTTAATTGATTATTCAGACAATTTCCATGAAAATTCCATTGGCTTGGTTTTCTGTCCAACATCTTGTGCAACAAAGATAGAAATAAGATTTCCTTAGATTTCCTTTCAGCCTTTCTCTATTCTTACTTCACTTTTCTTCCTTTCTCATTTTCTCTTAGACCACCTATTAATCTATAGGCTTTTTGCCTGGCTAGTTTCCTGCTCCCAGGTATTTCAAAGGAGATATGCTTTTGATCTTAACGTGCACAGCAAAATAATATTTCTTTTGTTCATTGCCTTTTCAGTTTGCAAAACACTTATGATGTTATACCTAATAATTTTTTTTAAAAAAAGCTCTTCCATGAAGGAAAATAACAATTCCTTATTGGTAGATAATGTTGGCAAGGTTACACACACACACACTCACTCACTCACTCACATACACACAGTGTACACGCACTCACACACATAAACTTTTCCCTTTATGTTCAATTTTTGTCCATCAGAATTAGAAAACTTTACAGGATTCAGTGCATGTCTTTTTTTTTGAAGAAGAGTTTGTTCTGCCTATCTGCAGTGGACAAGAAACATTTCAAAAACAAAATGGGGGTAATTCTACAAACTTGATTAAACAAAGACCCTCAAGAGCTAAGCATTCCAACCCATTCAGTTTTATTTTCTATCCTGTCATCATCATTGGCATCTAAAATACTTGTGGGTGGTGATGGTAAATTCTTAATCAAATAGGAACAAAAAAATTTATCTTCAAAAGAAGAAGTGAGCCTCAGCTGGAGATTGGGCAACTGCAGGCTAAACATAAGTGTAAAATACAAGGGATGTCTAGATTTGAACTTCTAAGAATTTTTAAGTGGGTTGGTAGATCCTTAAACTCTGTTAGTTTCAGTCTTGTCAGGAATGGCCCAAATGCCTTCCTCCTCAAAAGAACATTTCAGTATTAAAAATACCTTTTGGTTTTCCATTGAGTTGGTGTAGAGAATTTCAAAAGCAGTGCAAGCTAAATATAAGTAAATGTCAGAAAATCCAGCATCTGCCCATTGCACAGTTAAGTGAAGGTGTAAAATCAGCCTTGCCTCCATGTAATGATTTTGTAACATACTGTAAGAGGAAGGAGGCTTTCAAGAGCCGCTCCAACTGCTAACTTTAACACTCATCCCTAATACATTCTGACTGGAAGTGTGCAACCTTGTTGAAAATGCACTGCTAAAATGCACTATTTCCTGTAATCTATGTCTGAATGCATGATAACCAAGTCGAAAATCAAATTATCTGTGTTACAAAGACTATTACAGTGTGAATGCTACCTGCTGTGCTGTGAATGGATCTTATAAACAAAATTAAGCCTCTCTTCTTTTGTGTGTGCATGAACACATACACAGAAATATATATTGTCTTCTCCCATCTGATTATCACAGTTGCTTTTCTTCATTGGGGATGATATCTCTAGTGACAACTCTCTGAACCTTCCATCAGAAGATTTGCCAGTTAAAGGTGTAGCATGAATAATGCAATGTGAGGGGAAGGACCTCACCATTTAAATGTTCTGATTAATTAAAACTATTAGACAAGAACTTCCTCATATAATAGGTTCAGATTTCTTCATAGTAATCCTGGGGTTTTTTTTTGAAATGTAATAAAACCTTGTCGGGACCAATATTCCAAATTCCTAAAAGTATTTTCTTCTGTCTCATTCTAAGTGCATACAAAAAGCACATATTTGATTATATTAACCATCTATTTTCCTTTAGCCTTCCTTTACCTGGTCCAGTGCAGCCTATAAGTGAATATCCTAAGCACAAACAAGTACCAATGTCCATTTAGACATCATTTTGTTCTTATTTGAACCTTATTTGTTCTTATTTGAACCTGTTTCATTTATCATTGCCAGTCACATGAACACCAACTTTTAATGTAAAACACAAGTACACTATAAAAATTCAATATTTTAACAATAAACATTAAATTAGTATGGGATTAGTCTGTCACAATGGAAAAATAACAGAACAACGTCTTATATTTCCCGGCTGTCTTTATCCAGAAAACAACAGTTAATCACTAGTACTTACAAAAAGCCAACCCACACCAACCCACACCATAATTACTACTCAAACCAGAAGCAGGCATTGGCTTGGTTGAGGGTAAGAGGCATGAAAGAGAATGGAAGGTAACAAAATGAAAAACATAAAATAAGATTTTGAAATAAATAAATATCCCTTAAAGACAATTTGGTGGAATGAAAACAGAAAAATCATAGACTTTGAAGCCAACAAAGAAAAGGATGACATGAGAAAAAATCAATAAGGAAATAGCTGGTCCAGAAGATTTTATAGCAATGAACATTTTCTATTTTCTACTAGCCAGATGATAACTGGCTTACTGACAGAAATGTTGCTATACTTTGGTTATACATTATTATCATAATTATGACTAAATATGGCCAATGAAGCAGAGTCAAATAAGATAATTTTTCAATTTTCTACATTATAAAATTATAGATTATTGTATAATAATCTATGCTTATGCTAGATTATAGATGTAAAATTAATTTTAATCAAATAAGACTAAAACAACTATTTTGTTTCTTATTCCATTACTTCCTTTCACCTTAACTAAACTTCCCTCCCAACCTAACTTTTAAGTTTAAGAGTTTCTTTTCATTAAAATATAAAAAATGCGAAGCTATCATGCTATAAAACACGCAACACTCCCCACCCCTTTCCCACTTTAATAACACTTTTATTTACAGGAATAGCCTTGGGCCCCTCATCAGCTCACACAAGTAATTTTCGAAACTAAGAATGATGTGTGGCTATAGACAAATTTGTCTACAAGTGTACAGTGTAGGCTCAGGAGACTAGCTACAATCAAAGTGTTTGGAGAAAAGTAAGCTAGGATTGAAGACAACTTCTTGGGAGGGAAGTGCTGGCAAATAAACGGCTATTTTGTGCCCATAACTTGCCTCAAAATTTCACATTTACCCACAATCCCCAACAGAATGAGAAATCAGTTGTAATCAAAAAGCAGATCAAACATATAACAGCTTAATCAGATGCTGAGTTAGCCACTGAATAATTTGCAAAGCTTGTAAGAAATGAAATCTACTCCCAAATTAAAAAGGTAGGAATGGATGTTTGTGACTGGTCGTCAGAAATATCATAGCAGTTATTCTAAAAGAAACACTGAATAAGGTCCCTAAAAACTCTGAATGTGTTCACTAACTCACTTGTTCTCAATTGCCATTTTCCCTCTAGCCTTGTGGTTTCTCTTAGGACTGAGAAGAATGTAATTCCAATGCAGCCATTGGGAAAATAAAACTCTTAAGACAATGAAACGCTCTAGCCATAATTATCCAAATCATAAATCCATTCATCTTCTTGCAAGCAAGGGAGTTTGTTTCAGGCTTGCTTTGAATACAATAGCAGGCTTAACCCAGGGGTTGGAAGAGTGGGTGGAATGGTTTTGACCCAATAATTAGATGGAATGAATGAATAACATCAAGGTGGATTGAGCTGTCTTGATGCCATAAAAGGTAAGGTCACTGGACAATCTCAGTGAAGGAAATGATAAGCATGACATTGGTGGATCACCAATCTCTCTTGGCAGCCTCAGTCCACGCAGCTGCCAAATGTCAGATGTCTCAGTCACGATTTTTGGAAGCGAAAAAACAAACTGAGTGAATTATGAAGGTTACAGTGACCAGGGTTTGTTACTCTGTTACCAAGGTGGGGGAAGAGGGGTGGGTTTTTTTTGTTTTTGTTTTTAAATTATGAAGAGAAGCAGACTAAGTTCTAATGTGGGATTCCTGATAACGATGAAAACAATAATGGCAGTATATTCTCTTTCAGTTGACTGTTTCACAAAGAAGAATACAAAGCAATCCTTCCTGGATGAATTTTATTTATCTGAAATTCGAAGATATATGAAACATTTTGCTGCATCAAACCCAAGGTCCATCTGATCAAAGATTTTTTTTTTTTTTTGGCCAGTTGGTGATTTACTGGAGTAATTTGCAAGGAAGATATGGGAGCTATTCCAATTTCTACTTTTAAAAGTTAAGGCTATTATTCCACTCCCCCCACCCCCTCTATCCTGCCCTTGTCCAAATACAGTATAAAATTAATGATAGCTCACTTAATGTAGGAATCCATCTATAGGCAGAGCTGAGTTAATCAGTTCTCGGAATCCTCATTTTTGAGTCTTGAAAAATTCTACTTGTATAAGAACAGAAACAATCTTCATGGAAGGTAGATGGATAGAGTTGTAGTTCAGATGTACTGAGCTACAATTTTTAACAGCTGTGATAAGCACCACACCAATGATGATGGATGCTAGAGTTCATCAGTGTATGGATAACTGCGGTAGCTTTGCACAAGCATTGTACAGTTATTCCGCTATTTAACTGTTCTTGGTTTTTTGCACAAAACATTTATTTCTTTTCATTTATTTCATTTATTTATTTCTAAAATTTGTTCTTTGAGAGTTCTTGGAAAGACCATAGCAGCAGAATGTCAAGCAGGTAAGGGGTTAAGAAAAGTCAAGATGACAGCCACAACAATGTGACTGCAGTCCATCCATTTTCTTATTTGCTACAAAAAAAAAGGGATGGGACTTCTTTCATAGATTTGTGACTACCATCTTTTCTTTTATTTAGCTATCTTTAAGAGGCTTTTTTACACATATTTGGAGTTATACAGATATAGCTATCATATCTTTTTGTCAACCAATTTATGAAATTGTATGGTACTAAGAAATTTAGAAATCCAATAAAATAATATAAAAATGTTGCTGTTTCTATTTTCTTTGCAACTTCCTTTTCAAATGTAGCAAGAACTTTAAGGAATCTTTAAGATGCCAAAGAGTTGAAATCTAATCCTAATTATACTGATAACATTTCCATAATTTTATTCTGTTCTTACGGTCTGAGAAGAGAAATTGCATTCAACATTGGTGAATCAGAACAACTTGATCAGCAAAATGCTATGCACATTTTAGGGTGCAGTAGAAAAGTGCAGACTGTTTGGGGACAGAGTAGAGTTTTGAGAGGGGATTGATTAAGAGTAGATCATTGGGTAGTGATATTGGTTGTTTCTCACTGAACAATGAGGTAACATTCATTGTTTGGACTCCCAATCAAGACCAGCGTTATCAGAGCCACCCAGTCTGGACTTAAGTTCGGTGAGAGATTTTAAAGCCAAAAGGTCTCTTTCCATCTCTGTGTTGGTCTCCCCACCTTGACCTAACCAGTATTTCTGCAATACCTCACTCCAGTTGAGTGAGTTGGATTGAACCTGTTAAGTCAGGGGTGTCAAACTCAAGGCCCACAGGCCAGATTTGGCCGATGGGGTGCTTAGATCTGACCTGTGGGGCCACCCTGGAAATAGTGAAGGACTGGCCTGCTGTGCCTCTGCAGTGAAAATGGAGCTCGGGAGGGCCACGCACACAGTAGTGGGATTCAACCACTTTGCACCTATTCACGAGAACCGGTTTTTAACTTTCTAATCAGTTTTGAGAACTGGTTGGAAAAAAATATTTTGTTTTTCTCCACTTTACAGGGATAAACCCATAAGGAAGGCAGGAAGGAAACATTTCTAGCCTAATCTTTATTGCCCTGCTTACAGAAACTGCCTCTTAGTTAACCCTTATAACAGCTAAAGGTACTTGGCAGTATGCCCAGACTTACTGTCGCCTGAGCTCCAGAGGTTGTTTCCCCCCCCCCCTTTTGCTGGTACTTTTCCGGGGCTTGACTTTCTTAAAGGGGAAGGGTTGTTTTAAGCTTTTTACACTGCTGTTGGGAGAAAATACTCCCCTGTTGGAGTTCTTCCAACTGGGATGCAACAATCAGCACTTTGAAGAAATAATTGAATAATGAAGCAGAGCTGCCAGAAAGAAGCTTTTAATGACAAGGAATCAAGATGAGTGACATTCAGCAAGGTTTCTTGGCTAGCTCTAAAGTTTGACATTCAAACGTGAGTTTACATAACCTTTCTGAGTCTTGGTCTAAAACTGGTTTTTGGTGAAGTTTAATTCTGTGCTTGGTGACGTTTAATTCTGTGTTTATTGCTGGGATAGTTTTTCCTATTAAGCTTTGTTTGGAAGGAAAAGGGTTAATCTCTGTTCCTGAAAAGAAGCAAGGTTCAGAAATCTGGCTAGTTCCTGTG
>JANHFL010006533.1:44506-61979 GCA_032468155.1 Oxyrhabdium leporinum | reverse complement strand
GAGAGAGAGAGAGAGAGAGAGAGAGAGAGAGAGAGAGAGAGAGAGAGAGAGAGAGAGAGAGAGGGAGAGAGAATCACATTATCTAAGCACTTAAATTTTGAACATGGAACAGTGGAGATACTGTGAGGGCTACACGTGTGAGAACCAATTGTAAGTCACTTTTTTCAGAATCACTGTAACTTTGAATGGTTACTAAACAAATGGTTATAAATTGAGGATTATCTGTAACAAGCATCAGTTCTATGGTATTCAGAATTGTCTCCACAGGTGCTAGAGTTTTGTTAATGGGTAGCAATTCCCAAGAAAGGAATGCAGGGACTGTAAACAAATAACTGCTGCATGTTGTATATCTAAGTATCTGAAGAGAAACGATGATTTCAGAGATAGAAACATAGGAAGAGAAAGTGTTGGATATGAACCCAAGGAAGATATGTAGTTAAGAACTGCTTTATCAGAAACAGATTATCAGCAATTTGTGATTACTACTGTTCTTCAGTTACAGTACATATTTAATCCTGGTTGTATGGTGTCAAATTCTGGAAAAACTCATTAGCTCCAGTGATTTGAGCCCAAGCACTGCATGGCAGGGTGGGGTCCTGTCACTCGCCTCAGCTTCTGTCCAACTAATATTCTATGCAAGCAAATAATAGGTATCACTTGGAGGGGGGGGGAATGAGCTGATGCTCTGTGCAGGCAGGCAGATTCATGATGGCTCTGAACCTTCCCAGTTGCAGTGCACATTTGCTAGGCAGCTCTGGGAAGTGCGGGAGGGCTTTGGTGACACTACAGAAAGAGCCACTCATCTTTCTCTCTGGTGTGAAGCCAGCTTACCCTCCTCTGGCACACTTTGAGAAGTGCGCATGTTTGTCCTATAACAGGGCTGGTACCTTGGCAAGCCAAATTATTACTCTGCAATAGCCTTGTGGTCTCCTGCCTACTGTAACAATGCCATACATCAATAATAATATTAAGAACAACAACAAAAATAAAAGTAACATAAGCTGTCCTTAATTATAAATGAACATCAAGATAAATAAATATGTAATCTTCTCAGATACCATATGAGGTATATATGATTGCAATGAATACCTAGAACATATATCACTTCATAGCAGTATAGTCTAGGAAAACATTTGTTTTCTGAGAAATTCCATCCATCATTATTAGTGAAGCTCTCCATTAAATAGGATGGGTTGATCCCAGTGTCACAAACAAGAATAGCTCAATAAGAACAATTAAAGACAGAACAAAAGAGAAGGTCTAGAGGATGAAAATACCAACTCACATTATCCTGTTGAACACAGGCCTTAATATTATTTTTAATATTCATTATGAACTAAAGGAAAATATATTGATTTGTTTTTTTCATAGTTTTCATTCAATTGTTTTGGTGCCAACATACTGAAACTTTCAAGGTCAACTGAATTTAATTCTGTAGGGTTGGAGAAGGTGAACAACAGAAAGTGGATGACCTTTGGATCACTGTGGATAAAAGATTAATTATGTGCTTTCAAAATATATAGTATATCCTGCACATTGCTTTAGGTTCTCATATTAAATTGTAACTTTTAAGCAATTGTTACCAAGGTATCTTATATTATCTAAATCATTTGGAGAATTCTTCCATAGAGCTCATGAAATATTACTTCCCTGTCAATCTGCCAAATCTTCTAGCAATTAGTTTGATTCATTAGCAGTATAACTGTAAAACCATGGCACTCTCAGCTGAGTGAACAGGATGATATGTTATGACATCTGGATTTATGGCATTTTTTTTTCTTCAGGTGAACATAGTCTGATCTTTGTCTCTCTCATCATCTCAAGCCTGGAAGATAATATTAAGCATAGATCTTGAGTTGGCTTTACAATTTAATGTGATTCAGTGTGATTCATTCAATACCACAATGAGATTTATTTTTAACTTGCTAAAAATGCAGTATAGTAGGTTATGGTTGCCCTTCTCATGTGAGGTTCATTAACCTCAGTTCTGAGACTGACATAAGAAAAGCACCATGGATTTTACTGTGTCTATGAAAACATTCCTCCCTCATTCTGTTAACACTGCTTCGCTTACTAAGATAATGCAACCAGCAATTTCACTCATTTTATTTGCCCTCACAATATAAGAAAAGCAAACTTAAAATGACATTGCACAAAGATTGGAATAAACAAAATAGTTAATGTGAAAGTCATGTTTTCTGAAAACTTTTGCTTTTAGTATTTTCTCCATTATTACTAAAGCAACAATATTAATAATAATATAAATGAAGTTATTGGAGTCTCAGCCAGTGAAAGAACTTCACCAAACTTGTCTAGATTCTGAAGCAAAGCAGGATGGACTTAGTTAATATCTGGATCCCAGACCACCAGGAAATTCCAAGACTATCAACTTCATTGAGAAGTAAAATCATAACCTAGAAGCCAATGTCAAATCATCTCACACACCCTGTCAAGGAAATTGTAAATATGTGGTCATCAAAAGTCAAGCTTTGTTCAAGAGCATCTGTATTTTTTCTGCTACAGATATTTAGGGAAATAATGCTCTGACAGCAAAATCAATTCCTCTGCTTTAGCTAGCTGGAATCAGTGTTGGTTGTCTAGTTGAGTTTGAAAGCAAATATATACAATGTCTGATATAGGCTGGAAACAAATTTGCCTTTCCTTCCCATTCTCTTTCCCTTTTCTTGCTTTAGTTTCTAAACAAAATAGTAGAAATGGTAGAAAACTAAGCATTAGCCCTTATGAGGAGAAGGTCTCCTGACACTCACATGCTAGCTTGTTTAGAGAAAATAATTATTGGATAGACAAAGAAAACCAAACCATAGCACTCTGCACATCCTGCATCTTCAAAGTCCTTTTTTTCATCCTTTGGGTGTAGCAGAGAAAAACATTGTCTGCATGATTCTAATATTTATATGTATAGAGACATCACAGCAGCTAAGTATCTTTTCCAAGGTCTTCATTGCTACCTAACTGCTAGCCTGCAGCGTATTTCTTGACTGCTCATTTCTCTACTGTTGATAGTCAATTCTAAAGGGCAGAAACTATCCATCACATCAATATTTTCATTGACAGTGCTAAGGTGTATTGCTGTACCTGTTGTCCTTAGTTTATAATTTGAATCCCATTTTTCCACTATACCCCTTGACTTTCATTATTTTAGCTTCCAGATCACTTGCATTTTCAGTCATTTGAGTACTGTGATCAGCTTAGTGCAAGCTTCTTCCTTCTGTTTGAAATCATATTCATCTTCTTCCAATCTAGCTTCCTTCTGTATATATTCAACATGTAATTTGAATAAATAAGGATGGAGTATGTGTGTTTGTTTATTCAATTTGTATAGCCTTGCATCACTCCCTTGCTGATCTGGAGCTAAGCTTCACTAAGTTTCCTCGACACTATAGTGTCAGACTCCAAAAATAAAAAAAGACACACTGGGTTACTTATAAGCAGTTTCCTTTAGTGTTCCTCACATTCAGACAGAAATCTTGCCAAACTATTACAAGTACTTGCGTTATTCAATATATACTCCAAGAACTCCTAGGAAGGAATTATTGTGACCCTGTTTCTCCAACCAAACTATCAAAACTTCACTGTCTCTTGGTCCTCTGGAATGCAGCCCCCTCCCCGCTTTCCTGGGAATCCAGACTACATTTCACCATATCAAGTATGTGTATAAGTTTCATATGACAACAATGATCTATTCTAGGATTCCCACATTCCTAAGGACATCCCATCACCTAACATGGTTGATATACAGGGCTTTATATAATTACCGAAGCATCTCCGGATATCAATTATCCAGCATGTATTAGCAATGATATTTCAAATTCATCAGCTTTTTCTAAATTTGAACATCCCTTCCCTTATAGGGCTATTACCTGTGTTAGATGATAGTAAGAATTATTTTGCTAGCATGTGAATTACAGAGCCCTGGGTTTAGTCTCAAGGCAATTGGCATTTTCTCCCAACACAGAGAATAAATGTAATTTAATTTAATTGTAAACCAAATCAAATGGGGTTTTTTTTTTGTTCTAGTTCTACCTTCTTATTGTAAGACCAGGAAATCACTCAAAAGAAAAAAGAAAGAGGTTCTTATTCTTAGAAAGGTGATGCACCTGGTGTAATTGGTGCTATATAGGAACAAATAAAGGCCCTTCTACAACACTTCTAAAGGGGACAGTTTACATAGACATCTTTATTCCTCAATAGTGGACACTAGAAATGGGAAATACATACTTCAAAACATTTCTCATGGATATTGGATGACTTTTTTCTTCCATTGGCCACAGCTGTCAGGATATCTGGATTTATTGGTTTGTGTTGTTTCCATTGCTTTAGAGAGAGGACTATAGATAGGAAAAGCTAAGAGATGTTAAGGTATCTCAAATGATATTATGATAGGTAAACATTATTCTTTATTTGCCAAATGTGATTGGACACAAGGAATTTGTCTCCGGTGCATAAGCTCTCAGTGTAGATACAAGCAACAAAGTGATAAATCATAAGATACAACCAACAGAAATAATCATAAGATACCAATAGGAGTAGGTAATAGGAAAGATGAGAAGGATAGAAGAACAAGCTTACTACATGGTTAGATATCCTTAGGCATAAGATATGTCCTTTGGGTAAATGCATGTCAAAATTAGACAGTTGCTGGAGGAACTGAGATCAATACTCCAATGTGAACATTTGGTACATTTACATAGTATATGTGTTTCTCCTATTAGATGCATTTTAATAGTCTACATAACAGTTTGTGCAAACCTATGTGAACTGTATTGCAAACTCTAGTGTAGTCTAGTTAACATATACATTTGGGGAAAAGATAAATAAGATATGTATGTATCAAAAAGTGAGCTGAACATTTTTTTTGGCCACTTAGTTTTAAGTATGAAACATAAATAGATAGGTATGGAAAGACAAAAACAAGTTGTTGAGAGAATGTCCTCATCCATTTTTTGTTTTATTTCTTTATATTATCATTTACTGTCAGGCACAAAGAATCAGGAACACTTGCTGAGCTTAAAGCACTGAAGAGTTTATTATTGTTACCTATACATAAGAATCTGGTCAACTAAGAGTCAAAGCCGAAATGGCGCTAGATAAGCGTCAATGGAATTCATGGAAGTCTGGACTTAGGTCTTTCGTGCGAACATAAAGATTCCAAACTGGTGACACATTTTACCCCACCTTCTAACTTAGCCTGCTCCTCTTCTACATTTACCATTTTAATGCAGATTTCCAGATCCATTATGGAAGTTCTGGTTCTTACAATGAATAATCAGATTTGTGTGTTGTAGATATGTCAGAAGAAAATTACAGTTATTTTTTAAAGAAAAAATAAAGATATAATAGTTTTAGATTTTGTTTTGCTTTTACTAGCAGCATGCAAATGCAGGAAAAAAAATGAGGTGGCAAAGAAATTTCTGTGTTGGTTTGATGTGTCACGTTTAAAAGCCTTCCTAAAGCAAGATTACATAATACTTTTAAACAACAACAATTTTTGCATTTTTAAATCTACTATCTCCTTCTGTATATTGGATGTTTTCTGGTTGCCCTAAAGCAGGGGTGCCAAACTCACATTGTCATTATTTTAGCTTCCAGATCACTTGCATCATCACGTGACCTATTGGGACCCTTTTCCCCTTCGCTAAACTGGGCATGGGTATGGCCAGCGTGTGACGCATCCAGCCCACAGGCCAGGAGTTTGACAGCCCTGCCCTAAAGCTTAAAGAAAAGGGATCATAGCAATGAGGAATTGAAAGCACTTTTGTAATATCTAAGGATATCTAAGGTGGGACTAAAGGATTGTAACAATCCCTTCAGAAGAAGCTTAGAAGTCATTATATTTCTTAACTTTAGGGGCTTTCTCTTCTCTTTTTTAATTCCTTGCCCATTTTCTTCTTTTTTTCCCTTTTGTTTTGTCTTTTATGAAGAATTCTTAATAAATAAAGATAAAGAAGTAAATAAAAATTAATAGGAACAGAGCCTCCTATCAGCACCTTGAAACAAGAACAGTCTTAAAACATCTGACTCAGTTATATCAAGAAATGTTATAAGTCACGAAGCATGGATGCAGGAGAGAGAAAAGAAACCCCATTGCTGCTCTCAATATGAAGAATTACAACTTTCACAGCTGCTCAAAAACCAACTCCAACTGGAAGCTTTATTTGAAGCTCAGTAGGTTTTCCTTATCCTTAGCATATGAAATTGCATATATACATACACACTGGGAGTTGCAGCTGGACAAGGAGAAATTTTAAGTTAAGAATCACAGCACTTTTGAAATGGCTTTGGCATTATCAGAATCTATAAAGAAATGTGAAAAGATTCAGAAACCCATTGCCAATGTAGGGTTTTAGGGTCCCGATTGAGATATTGCATGTAACCTTGGAAGATCTTGACCTGGCCATTCAGGGAGAACACTGACTCTTCAGTTATTTTTTGTGATTATTGTGATATTTATATGTGTGTAGTTTATTATTGAGGGCTAGTTTGGTCTAGTGCTTCATCTCTGAGAAATGGCCATCCAATCTCTCTTTAAAAACCTTCACTGAAGGAGAACTTACCATTTCATCTGGCAGCTTATACATGAATCACCTTCCTTGTGGTTTTAATTTATTGGTTCTTACGCTCTGGGGCAACTTCTGTGTAACAGCCCTTCAGATTGCTTTTTTGTTTCCCTCAACTGATTTTCCAGTAGACTGAACATCCTAATATTGTTAAATATTAAATATGATATGATATTCTATTAAATATAAAGGCCAGACAAGGAACAATGGATGGAAACTGACCAAGGAGAGATTCAACCTAGAAATAAGGAGAAATTTTCTGACAGTGAGAACAATCAACCAATGGAACAGTTTGCCCTCAGAAGTTATGGGAGCTTCATCACTGGGGGCATTCAAGAAGAGTCTGGACAGCCACTTGCCAGAAATGATATAGGGTCTGCTGCTTGAGTAGGGGGTTGGACTATCTTTTTAACATTGTAAACTGCCCAGAGTTGCCCTGTGGTAAGATGGATGGCCAATAATTCAAACAAATAAACAAATAAATAAGATTTGAGACCTAAGAGTAAATAGTATTTCTATTATTCTTGTTTACCTGCCTCACAAACTCACAAATAGAAAATCTTGTATAAAATGATTCCTTTCAGCAACTATGAACTCCAACAGCAGTCAAGAAGATATTGGCTCCAAGTCATTATTTTGAAACCAACTTTGATAACTTTTAAAACAGATTGGGCCAACCAGGTGAGACTTTACGACAAGCAGAGGAGTCTAAAGTGAAACAATGTTTTGAACGAAAGTGGGCATGAATCAAAATTTCCAAGGTGAGCACCAATTTAATGCACTTGTGTCTGCATCCACCAATAACAACATAATAGGAGCTTTCATTGAGAAAAAGCAACCTCGTGTTTAACAAGAAACCAGGAAAATGGCTTCATTCAATAATCTGCATTCAAAGTTAGCATGTCATCAGCAGAATTAATTGTCCCAGAGTGTGATTTTCAAGGCTACTAATTGGCACTTACTCGTGATTTTTTTTTTTCTCTGTCTCAGAGCATTATGAAGTGATACAAACTCTGAGCAGGTATGAATATATGCGTGTATGTGGTATTTTTATCCTTCAAGATATTAACATTATAAAGATAGGAATGATCATTTGAAGGGCATTCTTTTTTTATGGCAAATACTGCAAACTTTGATTTCAAGTGATTCCTCATGTGGCTAACTTTTCACTTTGTCAAAATTAACAATGTTTTCTCTCTCTCTTTTTTCTACTTCTGTTGGCTCTGGTTCTGTGCAAAGCCATTAAGAATAGATAATAAAGTAAATAAGCTTCAAAGTCTCATTAAATCATTTAATGCCACATTATTTTCTAATGAGTGTGACATTTCATTATTTCTATCACATCAAATGCTTCCTTTTCGAATCCTGCCTGTCTAAGAGGGAGGTATTAATAATTGCCCCAGCATGTGATTACACTAAAGTTGGATGTGGGAAGGTCAGGACAGAAATTAAAGATCCCAGACACAACCAGAAAATGTATCATGTTAAAAAGGTATAATGAAAGGGATCTACATATAGGCTTGAAATATAACATTTATGCATTAGTATCAAAAGATGACTTGAGGAAGAACTCCTGGAATGGACATATATGGGGTAAAACTGAATGATCTTTTTATATATATATATAAAAATAATCCATAAATCTCACTGAGAGCATCCTTTGGTGTCAAAGCCGTATCTCCTCCACTGTGGGGCAGGAAATGTGGACTTGCGTAGGAAATTGCAAAATGTGTATTATTACCCTAGAATTCTAGTGCTGGGCATTGCCAACTAGGCTATTGAGTCCAGTCCTTTGTGCAGTGAGGGAATCCAAATTAAAACATTCCAAACAGATGACTGTCTAGCCTTTCCTTGCACACATCCAATAAAAGGGAGCCAGTCATATTTCTGGGTAATTGGCTCCACTGTGAAGCTACTCTTACTGCCAGGAAGTGGTTTTTCCTGATGTTCTGTAAGAATCTGTTTTCCAGCTTTACTCTATCATTATACTCTGCAATAACAGAGACTCGGTTTTGACCTCTTTTTATATGACATCCTTGCAGAAATTTTAAGGCATCCCCTCTTTTTTCTTCCCAAGGTTAAACCTGGCCAGAATTTTTAATTTCTCTCTGTAGGGTTTAACTCCTAGCACCAGGATGTAGCACTTTTAAATAACTTTCAGTTCCTCTGAATCCTTTGTTGTAAGAAAAATGGTCCTCTAAATAAGCAACCAAATGGTTTGGAGATAGTTGCAGAAACTACGGAGATCACTTAGCCCCTTGCTAAAAGAGCTAAAGAGCCCGCCCACCACCTCAGCAAAGCAAGACTACAAATTATATACCATTGGTTTCTTACACCATAGAAACAAAGATAAAAGGAATGTTGCAAATTACAATATGAGTCTTATATGGAATGCTTTGGATGAACTATTGGAATGACCTCTCTCTTGTCTTTCACACTACTACTAGGGTCTGATCCTTTTAGATAATATTTGCATGCACAATAAACACTGTTTATAGTATGGGTATCCTTTCATGTCATTCTTTCACACCTTCTGAACCAGGGTGTGAAATGGGACGGCTATCTGGTTTTTGTTGCCTGTCTCGATTCCTGGGTCATAGCATAGCACTGAACCCCAGCCTTTTAATACTTAAGTAACAGAATATATGGTCTATTTCTAAAGCATAACAAGGAAGGTATGAATTATATTTCCCTACCTTCTTACAGCATGGTTATAGAACTGGATGTAATCCTTGCCATGGGTACCCATCAAAGCAGAATTACTTCTTATATTTCACAAACTATATGATGTAACCTAACATTACCCTTCTCCTTCCCTCGCTCACTCCCTCCCTCCCTACCTCCCTCTTTTTCTCTGCAGCCACATCATGTAGCATCTGAGAGGCATTAAGATGGCCAATACATCCCCATGATCTACGCTCACACACACACACACTTTGTCCGCTCATCAGAATGGCCAGCACTTGGATCACAACACCATATCTGCCATCTTCTCTATTTTAATCTCCCAGCAGATATCACAATCGCCATTAGCTGCATGTCAGTGTTCCAAGTAATGCACCCATAGAAATTAGAACTCCAAGGCAAGCAAATTCCTCAAAAAAAACAGTTTTATTGGGTATGTCATATTGGCACAACTGTGAAAGCTGACTCTAAAAGTTCCTGCAGCTAATTAAAAGTAAACATTTCCCCTTCTCCCCCCCCCCCAGTCACTGGTCGTGCTGTCCAATCCAGGAGCTGCCCAGTCACTTGGTTACTTCATTCCTCCTCTGGCCAGCCACCTGTGTGAATGTCGTTGGGTTCCCACAGGAAACTTGTATTGTTTTGGCTATAAAACTCTATCTAACTATTTTCCCCCTCCCTCTAAGTGTGTGGTAACCCTGAAGCCTCCAAGATGGCCTCAGCCATGATCTGCATTTATTTCAGCGGGGAAATTCTGAGAGTTGAAGTCAACATATTTTTAAGTTGCTAAGGTTGAGAAACACTGGGCTAGAGCAACCTTCTCAGACAGATGAATAAAAAATGAAGAAAGTGACGGTCCTGGCTCCCCATAACCAAGAACAATATCAAGTCCCTAATTTACTGCCAGAGAGTGAGAAAGAGGGATGCTCAAAATAGGGCAGTAGGTTACCAATCTCATCCAAGCATCCTGGATCCTTTCTGGAGCCATAGGTGATCTTCATTTGATTGGCAGAGATATATAATTTAAGGCATTCAGGATTCTGATTCTGAAGCTGAAGCCTTTAGCCCCACATGAAGACATTGTGCCAGCCAAGGTGGTGTTCTCTTACATGCTGCTGTGCCTCCTAGGTACCCACAGCAGCCATCTGGGATCTATCCCAGGTGGCCAGTCTGTGCACCTCAGGTGGTAGGGAGGCTGTTGACCCGGTCCATAAGGCTTATATCTGGTAGAAGCAAAGGAGAGGATCCTCAGCTTAGAATGTTTCTGCATTGCAGTGTATTCACAGAATCAGTTCCCTAGATCCAGGGCCTTCACTGTTTCCAACCACTCTTCATCTAAGAACCATCCAACCACATCCATAGCAACCCAAAACATAACTACAGTACCTTAAATGGCAAAAAACAAAGGCTCTGTTTTGCAGGAAATCCCTCTCTGTTACCATTTTAATAAATGTATTTCATGGCATACTATGATGTTCTTCATGTTAATCAATCAGAATACAGCTGGAAGGGACATTGGAGGTCTTCTATGGTAGTTCAACTCCCTGCTTAAGCAGGAGACCTTATACCATTTCAGACAAGTGACTGTCCAGTCTCTTCTTAAAAACCTCCAGTGAGGAAGCCCCTACAACCTCTGAAGGAAAGCTGTTCCACTTTTTCTCACTGTTAGGAAGTTTCTCCTTGTTGTTTCTCAACCGTGGCAAGTTTATGATGGGTGAAGTTCAATTCCCAGAATTTCCCCGTCATAAGGCTGGTTGGGGGATTCTGGGAGTTGAACTTCACCCATCATAAACATGCCGAAATTGAGAAATTAATGCACTAGAGATCTCTATTTCAATGTCAATTATTGATATGGTAATTATTGGTATTATTTGTAGATACCTGTTTTTATTCTGTTTAATACTGACACTAATTGTTTTCCCATTTGACTTTTTTTTTACATCTGCTTATTTGCTAGTGTTATTATTATCCCAATTTATTAGAAGGCAAGCAAATTTGACTGCAGGCAGCAGCAATCAAGGATCCAAGAGACCAAAGCAAACATCTTGTTCTAATTATGTTCAAATTACAATAACAACAGCAGTTCAATTAGCCATTAAATGAAGCAGAAAGAGAAAATATATATTTTTCTTATAATGTAACCTTTGTTTTCCCTTCTTAATTAGGAGATGGACTGTTCCCCCATACAGAAAACAAAAATAGCTGAAGGAAAATAAATGATACAACCTATTTGTCACTGTGCACCTTTGAAAGCAGTGGTATTATATGGAGGGGGAAAAAGACCCAAACTTGGGAAATAAATAGGAATGCTTTGCAGCCAGAATTCCCTCCCTCCAACAACAATCTTTAGTAGTGCAGGTATAAGCAAGAGGTTTAATAAGCCTTAATAATCAGATTGATTTACTTTTATGTATTTGGCTTCTTTCCAGAAAATAAAATCATTGTGTTAGCCCTGCAGCTGGGAAAGGACAATTCACACACCTGCAGTCTTGTTTCTTGGCAGCAAGAAACAAACTCACAATCTGTGCATATTTTGGCAGGAGCATCTATTTTGCACCATAGAAACCGAAATCCATGTCAAATAGACAGAGAAGGGGAGAAAGACAGAGGGAAGGAAGATGCTTTATGCTTCTTTCCTCCTGAAATCTGGAACGGGCATGTTTAAAGTGGGCCCAGAACTTAGGAACTTTCTATGATAAGCTTTCCAGAAACCTGTTTCCAGCTGCTTCTCAGAAACAAATTAGGAATTGCTATCAAACTGCCGCCAGCTATAATGAACAGGTGACCTCTTGACTAGGAAGTTAGACAGCAGTGTTGGGTGATTCAGGGTCTCTGTGTTAAACTTCCTCCAATGCCCAGAACAGTGACATATCCAGGGCACACTGGAAAGAAAAATACCTCATCTCAGATTGGATTCTGTGGAAGTCAGGAGTTTGACTTTGACATTGATCAGAGGTTTGCAATCTGTCCACAGATGCCAAGTGTCAACCTGTCCTGATAAGCCACCTGTTAACACTATTTCCACCATCTGCCAAATATGTCAAAGGTATATAGTGCCCGTAATTAGCTGACATGGTTAATCCTCACCATCATTTTAGTCATTGTCTATCCACTGCAGGATGAAGGCCTCTTCTGCATGTTCCCAACCAATACGATCCGTAGCTTTCTTTTACCAATTTTACCTGCAAAACATGCTGGTGTCATTGACCTTTTAGTTCTCTTCCGTGGACACTTTTTATCAAGTGTTTATCAACCATTCTGTGATTTCCTTGGTCTTCGTGCCATCCTGTTCTCTTGCTAAGTGACCAGCCCATTTCCATTTCCATTCTTTTACTCTTGATGATATTGTATACTTTTGTTTGTTCTCCAATCCGCGTGCAGATCTTTCTATCTTGTCTTGTAATGCCAAAACATGTATATTTCCATGACTCTTTGCACCACTCTTAGCTTTTGTATTGATTGTGTCGTTAGTGTCCATGTTTTACTGGCATAAGTTAGAGCAGGTACTCAAAAGTCAAACACTTTTATCTTCGGGCATAGGGGGAGGTTGTTCTTGAAAATTGTGCTTAGCTTGCCAAATGCCTGCCAGCCATATTTAACACACCGTTCAATTTCCTTTATTGTATCACCTTCCATTGAGATCCATTGGCCAAGATATATATGTAGTGGTCTACTATGTCTACCACAGCATGGTTAATACTAGGATGTGCAAAGCTTTAATTTGGAGAGTTGACTAGAAGCTAATTCAACCAAGTCTCTGAATAAAGCCAGCTCTACAAATCAAAACAAAAAGTCAAAACAAATTATTGAGCCAAGTGCATTTGAATTGGTTTGGCAATCTGGAAAACCTTTGTGGATGTTGTAGTTTACAAATTTAAACTAAGAAGCAGCAAACTAGAAAGCAGCTGTAGAAATTTGGACACCCTTCACTCAGTCCTTTGTAACTTTTCATTTGTAAGAAACATATCTCTAAAACAGTATTTTTCAAAGTTGGCAACTTTAAGATATGTGGACAACTCCAGAATTCTTCAGCCAGCAATGAAAAACACTGGTCTTCAAGCATAAAGAAGTACTTACTGGAATAAATACGAAGGTGTTGGAATAGCTTTGATAGCTCTCCACATCTGAATATTATTGAAAATCAGTAAGGAGATCTCAGTCATTAAA
The DNA here is from genome assembly GCA_032468155.1 of Oxyrhabdium leporinum. Taxonomy (NCBI): domain Eukaryota; kingdom Metazoa; phylum Chordata; class Lepidosauria; order Squamata; family Cyclocoridae; genus Oxyrhabdium; species Oxyrhabdium leporinum. The sequence continues at coordinate 48,552 of JANHFL010006533.1, read as the reverse complement.
TACCTGCAGAAAAGTCTAAGAATACTTTTGAGCTAAAATACTTCAGGGAAGAATGGGTAAAAAATCAAAAGCAAGAACAGAAATATTCTTAGCTGTTTACAGGAGACTTTCAAAAGCTTATTTTTGCCAAAGGAGATATTATGAAGTGCTGACTTTATTTCACTTTTTTTGCATTAGCACTTAAAGAGTAAATATCCACATAAATAATAAGCATGCATTCAAATCTGGAGAAAGTTGTCTTTAATTTTCTATCAGGTAGAGGTCTGTGTTTACTTCTGTTGACTTAGATTTAAAATATTCAATTTGACCAAGGAGACTTAAAGAAGAAAGAGCATAGCATCTCTCCTTAGTCTCAATTGCTATCTAAATGTGTTTTTCTTCAAGTGAATCCTGTTTTCTTTGATTCTGATATTTAGACTCTTAATCTTTATATCTCAACAGTACCTGAAGCTGCACTTCTGAAGTTGGCTGTCCAACTCTTCAACTCACTTGAAATTCAATATTTTCAGAAGCATCTCTTATTAAATTTACTATCAAAATTTCACTGAAAGAAAGAAGATGGAGAGAACTTCTCCTCAAAGAAGGACATGAAATGAACATGAATACATTTCAACATTTTATCCTGCTGTCAATTGTCTTCATCCTGATTCAATTGATGCAGAATAATTAGTTAAAGAAAGGTGTTTCAACCTTTCCCATCCATATTTCCAAATAAAAGTCAGTTGTGAAACCAGTTTGAACATATTTATTTTTATTAAAGAAAGTATGGCTGATTTCTAATATCCAGATGCGGTAGATATGGTCAGGAAGTCGTTTGCATGTGTTCTTCAATTTGCCCCAGCTTCTAGACTGAACATTTCTGGACCAGCCATAGTCACACCTGTGGTCCTTGCTATGTAAGGTGAAAAGAGCTTCTTGAAAGAAAAAAAAATCTGCCCTACAAGTAAATCTTTCAGTTATGGAGACTGACTTTTGGCAATTTCTTCAGTGAATCTGGCCATCCCTTAATAAAAACTATGCATGTGATCCACAGTACTTCTTCCAACATATGTCTAAAATTCCAAAGGCAATGCAAAGACAGAGAGCCATAATATTGTTACTTAACTACTGCTCACCAAGGTAATGATCCTGCAAGAAATCATTAGGACACATTTTCATTAAAGTAGAAGTTTATAAGCATGTTGCTAAATAATTAAATGACCCAGCTGCTGCAAAATAACGATTGAGCACAAATATAGCATTCTGTTTAACAGTTTCATATCAAAGCAGTCAGGGCACGGTGCCACAAGAAAGTCATATAATTTTTTTCATTAGCTGGCTTTTGGTATCTGAGGACCTACAATAATGAGAAGGGGAAGTGCCAGGAGCCCTAATTTAAAATACTGGAAAGTGATTTACTTTTTCCTGGAAGCATGCCGCAAGGGATCATATTGCAATATTCCTAGGTATTTGAAAACAACTACAAAATTAGCATTCACCCAAATGGCATCTCAGTGAAGAGTTTTTGCTTTTTATTCCAATGAAATGTAAATTAGGGGTTGCATTTTTTAATTCTCCCCTTCTTGCCCTAATGGCATTTACTGCAAGGAGGATAACACAAGGCCAAAACTGAGCTTCAGATAAAGACCATCTTTTATTTATTTCTTATGTTCCAATACAAGTTTATTTTCCAGATTTTAAGAAGAGGGAAAGGAATATCACAGAGTGTACAGACAATGCAATACTTGCCATTGATGGAAGCAAAACATTCATCACAGTTTCAGTTCAAAAGTTTGATGAAAGAGAATTTGCTCTCAAAATTTCTTTCTAAGGAAAAATATGAAAATGGTATCATGGAATGTGATTTATAGCATTTATTTAGTTTTAGCAACTTCCCTGGACCCCACATTTCTTCTGAATTTCAAGAGAAGACTTTGAAACTATACTCATTGGGCTTTTTTTCAGGTTGAAAAGTTTGAGCAACTAGGGAAGCTAATATGTTTTTCAAATGACATTTAGAACATTCACACAAATGATAAAGCTCAAATGATAAAGCTCAAAAATATCACCCTCAAAATAATCTGAAAGAAATTTTTAATCTTGAAAATAACATTCAAAGCGTAAGGTTCAAAAAATAACAAAACTAAATAAATAAACTGAAACAAAAGCTCAGAAACAGCAAGGCAGATTTTAGCATCGCATTAGTACAATTTGCATAAAACCCAGCATACATGTCATCATTTGCATTTTGAAATGTGTCAGAGAAGATAGTTTCCTTCACACCTCCATCCTCTTCAGCTCAACCTCTCCATCCTACAGCGTGGGGGGGGGAGTTTGATTTCTATACTTGGCCATTTGGAGAAATTAAAGTTGATGGTTTCAGCTCTTGGAGACTTATGACCTTTATGGATGACATTTTTAAGAAAACTTTTTTCCAATATGAGCAAGAAAGAGAAGTGATGGGATGTTCTTCATCATTTACTTGAAGAGTTCATTATTTCCATTGCAGAGGAACTTAACTTATTTCCTGGTTAGCCGTTATACTTGACAACTAATGCTGGATGTGTTTATTTTTAGATCAATGGAGACAGCTAGAAGGGTCCTTGGGGAGAAAAAGAATATATCTTTCAGAGATTATGCTAAATTATCCATCTCAAACTTTTGTGAAGGTGGCAGTCAGAAAATTTTGGAAAAGTTCATAATAGCTATAGGCTGGATGCTGGAAAGAAAAAGCAATTGTTACTGAAAAAAAATTATAGATAGAATCTGGGTCTTCACCAGGACCAGAGATTTAATCTTCTGAGCTTTCAGATTCATGCTGGAGCCCATCTTCAGCGAACTTCTCTCTACTGGAATATTTGGGCTATTCCGTGAGTCGTATTGATGTGGTGCCTTCCTATTGGTAGATTCGTGTGTTGATGGCTGGCAATTGGCTGTTGTTTCCTTGTGCTGCCAAATTCTCTGCTCCTAAGTACTTGATAAGCTGATGGTAAATCAGCACTCCTGTTGACTGATAAGGCACTTGTTTCCTAGGTTTCAATCATTTTCCTGGCATGGCCAAAAATCTTAGTAGCTGTGAAACTGAATGTATTCAATTTCATAGATTAATTAATTCAAAAGCATAGTGTTGAAAGTATTCAGAAAAATGCTATACTCTCCTAGGTTGATCTACTCAAAGTAGGTTCCACTGGGTTGAATGAAATTAATCACTGGATAAAACTGTACATCATAGCAGCCTCAGCTCAGCTTCAGAGACAGCTCTGAAGAAAATATGTAGCAGCTATTACAAAAACATTTAGATGGAAGGAGAGGAAGTGTGAGAAAGAAATTCAAAATTGGACTGCCTTGATTCTTTTATGTATAAGGGAGGAAGAAAGAGGAACTGTTAAGTTTTCAAAATGTTGTTATAATAGTTATTATCAATAAAATAGAATTCTAGTATTTATTATGGTATTTGTTTTCAGGCCTGGTGTTTCTCAAAGGACTACATTCATACAATACATTAGCCAGGTTGCTTAAAGACCTACCACCTGCATTTGTTCAGCATAGTACTTGATTAGTCTTTTGGTGCCTCTGGTTCAATTATTGCACAAACATAAAAATTGAGTTAATTCAGTCACATGTTAAACTTGTTGTATGAACCACTAGTTTTTAAACACAAGTATAATGAAACTGGTTATGGTTAGAGAAATTCTGCATAGTTTTTTAAATCAATTCTCATTCAGTCTGAATCATCTGTAGAAAGATAACACCCACCCCTCTCCTAGAAGAATAAAATATTCTAGGAAATATTAAAAAGGCAGAATATTATATTTCCCTGGATGAGAAAAGGAGAAATAGGTTTTTAAAGACAAAGCAGCTTCTTGCAGCTCCCTGCCCATCACCTTCAGCTCCAGGGTGATGGGATTAAGACATGGCCTTAAGGACATGATAGGATTAGCCCTCTACCCATCTCACCACATGGCACCTGGGAAGATTACATCACCCAGAAAGATTCAACCAAGCTACCCCTGCATGGCTCCATGGGAGTCTGACAACCAATCAGGATACATTTCTTGCCACAGGAA
>JANHFL010006533.1:23933-36058 GCA_032468155.1 Oxyrhabdium leporinum | reverse complement strand
GAAGGAAGGAAGGAAGGAAGGAAGGAAGGAAGGAAGGAAGGAAGGAAATTATAATGAGAGTGAGGGAGGGTCTGAGGAAAGTCCTGCCTTAGCGCTTGGCCACCACAGGTGCCCCCGACACAAGTGACATTGAGTTGGCCACACCCACCTTGGCCATGTCCATCCTGGCCACACCCACCCCAGCTTCCCTGAGGTGAAACCCTGATGCAACCCTCAATGAAATCGAGTTTGACACCCCTGTGTTAGACAAAGAGCTAGCCTTCTAGAGAAGGCTCAAATGTTGGGAAAGGAGGAAAGAAAGAGAAGAGGATGGCCCGGACCAAAGTAGATACATTCTGTTACAGTGTCAATGAAGGTATTGTTGGAACAGTTGAAGGACCTGGTTATGGATAGATCTTCATGGAGAAGATCTATGTGGTTGCTAAGAGTCAGTACAAAATCAATCAACCTGCCCAATCAGACTTGTTTTCCATTTGATCTAGTATTATCTTTGCTTTAGATCTCAGACCAAAGTTGTTCTCTTCAACTGATTTCTAAGTTCTTTAGTTAGGAATTGAAAAAAATTGAACATTTTTGCCTGATAAATGTGCAAAATTAATACTTTGCACAGGACAAAGCTGTGTTTTGTACTAAAGTATAAATCTCTTTAACACTTAACTTAAAATAATTGTAAGTGTCCTTCAGACTGGCCACAACTTATAACTCAAGACTAAATGAATTCTAGTCCCATATTTGGCACAAATTCAGGAAAATGACTTTGAGCCATGTCTCTTTGAGCTCCAGGAACAAAGGTATCGCAAGGTACTTCCAAAATGTTGCCGAAAAAACTTCAGAGATGTGAACAGGCAGTCACCAGTAGAGCAGAGCAGAGCAGAGCAGAACAGAACAGAACAGAACAGAACAGAACAGTTGGAATGACCTTGGGGGTCTTCTAGTCCTCCCCCTGCTCAGGTTGGAAACCCTATTCCATTTCAGACAAATGATTGTCCAATCTCTTCTTAAAAACTTCCAGTGTTCACAACTTCTGGAAACAAGTCGTTCCCTTGATTAATTGTTCTAACTGTCAGAAAATTTTACTCCTTAGTTCTAGGTTGCTTCTCCCCTTGAATGGTTTCCATCTATTGCTTATTTTCCTAACCCCAGGTGCTCTGGAGAATAGCTTGACTATAGTAGTCAAGACTGACTTGATAGCACTTCTGTTTTCTTTTCTTATAAGTCTGGGAAGTCTAAACATGTAATAAGTTGACTAGCTATCTTAATGAATTCCTAATGCAGCATATTCTTAAGGTACTCACACTTTTTCAAGCTCATGCAGAATCCTCTAAAAATGTGTAATTATTGTAGTTGATAGGAAACAAGGCCACCATAAACTACTATTGGCTAGACAGCATCAAAGCTGACACCAGCCACAGCATAAAACAACTAAAAGAAGCCATGCAAGTTGAAAATGTAAAGAGACCTGATCCATAGAATTTCTAAGAATCAGAGTTGACTGAACATCAGAGTATCATCAGCACCGTTATTGTACTTTTGTTCACACACAGTTCCAAGCATTTAAAAAAATAATAATTTCTGAAGTGTGCGTAGCTTAATGCTTATGTTTATGGAAGTGTTGGAGCTCTTATTAGAGACAGTCAAGAGTAGATAATGACAGCAAAGAACAATTCTATATGAGTTTAGATTATTAAATTTATTTGAATGTTACAGTAATACAAAATAATTATAGGGAATATCTTTGATTTCAAATGTAGAATTTATTTATAGCCTGTTCAAAACTATTGGATCCATTCTTTCCGTTGTGCAATTTTGTGTGATGGGGAGAATGCCCCTTGGAAATAAATCCATCTAACAAGAGTTAAACAAAATCAAGCTTAATTTTTTAAAAAAATCAAAGATACCAAGGTAGATTTAGAGAAAATATATGCAGTGTTATTGGGGAACCACAAGATGGAGGTGGTCCTCTATGATTAGTGAGCTCAGTGAAGATATCTGCTTCCAAATTAGATTTCAGCTCACAAGAAATGAATAAGAAAAAATTATATATTCTGGAAAATAGTGTGAAATTTCACACAATGTTCTACTTTTATGAAGAAATAGGAACAAATGCCAATAGGCATAATTAGAAGCAAAGCAGAGATAAAAACAGTGACTAGCTGCTAGCTAAAACTACTTTACACAGATAGTTTGAATTTTGAAGCAAAATCTGCTTTTTCTTTTTCCCAGTTTTCTCTCAATTGCTTAGGGTAATTATCAGAGTTGTTGTGGAGATGGTTCACCTCAATTTTTTTCTCCAACTTAAGTAGATCACATTCTTGCTCTAAATCACTAGATGACCGCCTTTATCTCTGAAATGGACAAAACAAATATTTATTTATGAGAAGGGTTTCAGCAATCTCCTGAGCACACATGTGAAAGCCTACATTTGACAGATACAGTCTGAGAATTAGATTGCTATACAGCAGGATTGTCAAACTCAGGGCCTGGGGCCAGATCCGGCCCATGGGGTGCTTAGATCTGGCCTGCGGGGGCTGCCCTGGAAACAGTAAAGGACCAGCCTGCGGTGCCTCTGCCAGCAAAAATGGAGCTTGGGAGGGCCTCTCCTGAGTTCCGTTTTCACTGGCAGAAGGTTGTAGGAGGCCGTCACAGCCAAAAACAGAACTCAGGAGCCTGTTTTCAGTGGCAGAGTGCTCAGGCCACCACAGGTGCTCCTCACATGAGTTACGTCAAGCTGGCCATGCCCACACTGGCCACGCCCATCCCAGCCCCCCAAAATCAAACACAACCCTGATGTGGCCCTCAATGAAATCATGTTTGACACTCCTGCTATAGAGAATGTAGGGTTGGGCATGCACATAGCTAGTCACAGTACTTGGTGCTTTGTTTTTCCTACTCTCAACACTTCTTCCCATGTTTAGACAAAAATGAAAATACTTTACAAAGAACACATACCAGATATTTAGCTTTTGAACCACTAAACAGAATAGTTTTCAAAACCAAAGAGGTCTACTAGACTATTGTTGAGTTGTAATCTGGTGAATATGCAGTCTACATTTGTGTAATTATAAATTATTCCAGATTAAAGGCCAGTATATTGGGCAGCCTTTATCATACACATTTGATATTGAACATACGTTAATACATCCTATGTTACTATTACTATAATAATTAACCAATTTCTATTCAACTGGAATAATCATAATATAATATGGCTACCGACATTTCTCAACATCCTTCCATCAATCAGCCATAGTCTCCTGTCCCAATTTTTAAACCATAAGCACTAGGAAAATCCTCGGAAAAAACTAGGCTTTTCTGGTATTATAAATGCTTTAAAAAGATTTAAACTTCTGTTTCATCTCCACACTTCAAACCATGAGGCAAAATACACCAAAGAGCAACCTTCTTGCTTTGTAGCTTCTGAAAAGGCTATCTGAAAAGACCACCCTTCTAATTATAGACCTGGTATTCCATCCCAATTTGTCATTTGCATTTTAAAACCATTTTAAGAGACAGGTGAAAGGTTCTGAAAGAAACATCGTCAGGGAAATCAAAAGTAGCAACATCTTCAATAGCAACAGCCCTTGGAATTGTCATTCATAAGACAACCATCAAGCAACTAGGAAGCAGATTGGAGATTAAAGCTACACTTTGCTTCCTATTTGACCAACAGTGGGCTACTAAGTTGCCTAAAGTTGTGCAATTGTGCAGTGTAGAAAAGCTGGAAGCAAACAAATAAGCAAAGGAAAGTATGTTTTTTGTAGGGAGGGTTTTGTGAAATTGCCAAAGTTGATATTTCTCATTTGAGCTGAAGCAAAAACAATGAAACAAGCAGAAGATCGGAGAATGGAAAAGCCTATCAGATCTGAGCTGCACAAATCAAAATTAAACCAAGTGGAAACAATGAGGTTACGTTTTCAGTACTGTATCCAGCTTTTAGCCCAGATCTGATGGCTCTTATGGAGGAGAAGAAAAAGATTCCAGTTCTTAGATTTGGAATTTGTTTTGTTTGAATCCCATGCTTCTCATCAAAGAATTCTGTTTTGATGTCCCCTTGATCAACCCCACATTTCCTGAACTGACTCACAAATAGGAAATATTATCCAATAGGGTTTTACATTTTTCAATTCTTCAAACATATTGCTCAGCTAAAATCAGTTTTGCAGCCATTTCAAATACCTATCTTGAGAAGAAAACTACATGTAAATTGTATATTCTGAAAAGAAATAAATTTAAAATATGTTTATTGAACATTCATTCAAACATAAATATTTAAAAGCATTTTTATGTACCTTCACAAATTTAGAAAAAGGATGGGAAAGATTTATATGATAAAGTGCAAAAAAAAATTATATTATGCCTTCTCTGTGCTAGAGAAATAATAGAATGGCAACAAATTGATGAAATTGAGATGAGTCTTACTTTTTAAGGATATACTTTTTTCTAATGTCTTGTTGATGGATTAAGGCCTTGTTTTGTATACTGTTTACTCATTCTAAATTCTCAAATCATAAAGCATTTGAAAATTTGAAAGTGGAAGAAAGGAAAATATAACATTTTAAAGAAAATTCAAGCCAGCACTATTATTGTTCTGAAATACACTTTTTAATAAAAAGATTTGCTACCACATTCCTGTCTGTGAGAATTTTAATAATATAACATAAATCATTTTGAAACATGGCTAAAATATCACAGAGAAAAAAGAGAGAGATCATTGTATATGATTATTCTTATTATGTGAGAAATTCTATTCAGATTTATCATGACTGAAGTTGGAAAAGGAAGTATTATTGTCAGACAACCTTTTTCTTTGAAACATTATCATAAATCTCAATTCATGATAACTATGATTTTGTTTGCTTGGTTGTTTATTTTATTAAATTTGTATATTAGAATTGGATCTAAGAGAACTCTGGGAGGCTTACACTACAAGATCAGGAAGCAATAAAATAGAAAAAAAAAAAACATTTAAAATTATAACATGAAAAATAAACCTCTCAACCTTCAAGAGACCCTCAAAATCCAAACCAGGGATTAAAGCCAGGTCTCCAAAATTTCCAGAACTGAAGCATGGAAGCAATATGGATCTCTGGGGCGATGCTGTTCCAGAAGGCAAGTGCCATGCAGGGCACACTTTCTGGGTCCCAATACATGACATTGTCTGAGACAACCTGGTGTATGTCTATTCTGCCCACTCTTAACGGATGGGCAAAAATTATTTGAATAAGTAGTTCCTCAAATAACCTGATCCTATGAAGTGCTCTGTAAATGATAACCAGTGTCTGAAATATGCCAAAAAGTCATCTGGCATTTGCAAAGCACGATTCATGAGCATATTGTGGATTGCCCATTGATGATCACAAAACAATTATTACAATTCCTTCATAGTTAAACCAACAGTTAGACTAGGTCAGAATGGAATAAGAAATGAACATGTTACAATTCTTTGAATACTTTTGTTGTTATTCAATTGTTCAATCATTTGTCTTTATTTAACCAGGATTATTTGTCAGTAATTCCTTTTGGGAGTTCTTGGAGGCTCATTAGTCTATCTTTCATGATAGTATCTAGTCTTATAGGACAAGAAGTGGCAGAATCTAGGGGCAGTGTTAACAGAGGGAATCATCCTAGAATCCCTATGTAGCCACAAATGAACATAGTCCAGTTTCCCTTGAATTCATTTGACCTTTATCTAACTCCAAGCAGGTGCTAACCCTTAGTTGAAAAGATTTCCTATGTATAGGCTTGTTTATCAATAAAACAGTCGAATTTAAGTGATCTTTTGCAACTGACAAGTATATCTTAGTTTCTCTATTTTTATGGCATGTAACTTTTAAAGAATCAGAATTTCTGCAATAACCCTTATATTCACATTATAGGTCCAAAATATTTAAGCTTTAGCTTTGTTATCAGTGCCTCCAGTGAACAGTCTAGACTGATGTCAATTAGAAACCCATAGTCTTGATTATAAACATCACTGATTATCAATTTGATGTCTCCGCACATTAATATTCTGTTTAGACCTGTTGTATTCTTTCTCCCAAGCAGTGAAGGTCTATTTCATAGCTACAGTTACCAGCCCTGTGAAGTTTTGAGCCTAGGAAGATAAAGTCATTTTACTTACATATTCATTTGCAAACTTATTTTGAACAAAATTTCATCAATCAGACTTAATGGTTGGGATTACACATTGAGCTAAGCCTTTGTTTGTTTATTTTGGATATAATTTGTGAAATAAACCCAATGTAGAGGGTTTAGATTACATTTGGATTACATTTTAAGCCACAATTAGACAAACTACAAAATGTGAGCCCAGCCAATAGAACTGATGCCTGGGCTGATATATATATATAGATAGATAGATAGATAGATAGTCTTTCTAATTACCTTGCTGATATTCTTGAAACTATAGAAGAGAGATATGTTGAATAAACTGTTGTTGTACAGGCTGGGTGAAGGTTTCTTAATTTGTATTAAATTTAGCAGATACCGTAGAAAATAAGAAGGTAGGGCTTATGTGATTTTTAAGAGTCAAGTTTGGTCTAGTAGTTAAGACACCTGGCTAGAAAGTGGGAGACCATGAGTTCTAGTCCTGTCTTAGCCATGAATGCCAGATGAGTGATCTTGGATCAGTCACTCTCTCTTAGCCCAACTCACCCCACAGCGTTGTTGTTGTTGTGGGGAAAATAAGAAGACAGTGTGTTGGATGTTTACCACCTTGAGTTATTTGTAAAATAAATAAATTCATTCCTGAAATAGACAAATCATACGTTACATACAAGTCCAATCAACATGCATAGAAACGATATGATCTTGCTGCTGGATCCACCTATACAAGTGTTTAAACTGATGCAGGAAGAAGCATCTGTTCATGCAGATTGTTCATGCATAGACAATGTTCACCTTATCTGAATGCTATTAAAATTATTTCATGATGGAAGGTAGGGCTGGCACTCAACATGCTGGCACTCGATTTTATTACTGTGAATTATTTCATGATGGATTTGTTTTGACATTCCCAATGCTAAAACTGCAAAATCACAAGGATGGAGTTGAAGAACCCTCAGCAAGTATCGAGAAAATGTCCACTGTTGTTCTCCCTTTGCCCCAGGAGAAACCATGGCATATGGCACCACTGCACATTGTCCAGCCAGCTGCAAAGCCTTGAATTTAGGTAAAAGTAGCAAGGAAAAGAATTGATGAGCCTATAATTAAAGGAGCAGTTTAACTGCTTGTTTGTCTGATTTTGAAAATGGCAGTACATTTTTTTTTAGTTGCAGAAGCTGTAATTACATTTCACCATGAATTGTACATGAGATAGTATTCTGTTGTTCATATTATGACTGACTGTAATGCTTAACATTCTTTGGAGAATAATAAAGAAAGGACAGGAAGGGGCAGAAACAATGCACAGCTTCACCGTTTTATCTATTATCTATGTAAACAGGCCAAGTTGCTATAGTAACTACCACATCAGTGGTGTATGAGGTTTCTTGCTTTTTTTAAGGTACCTTTGAGAGAGTGAACCCTTCTTCTGTCAAAAAGATGAATGTGAAACACCAACATTTTCTGTAATTTAAGAACTTGTGGGCTCTTGAAACTGTACCTTGCAGTAAGAAACGTCGGACTGTGTCTGAAACTACAGCTTTCTTAAAAACTAAACAAGAGGTAATGTGGTGCCCCTAGACCAGGGGTGTTAAACTGGTGGCCCATGGGCCGGATGCATCACATGATGGCCATGCCCACCCCCGGTTTAGTAAGGGGGAAAAAGTCACAATACATCACGTGATGACAATATGACGCCATAACTTTGACACTCCTGCCCTAGACCAACCTAGTTTTCCCTCTTCCAGTTATTTTTATTTCTATTACTATTATTATTCATTTAGAATAATAATAATTCATTTAGGTTCTTTATCTTTTCCAAATTTCTTTCTTTCCTTTTAAAATTCATTAAATAATCATGATTACAAGCAAAGTTACATTGTTCAGTTTCAGTTTATTTCCACTGCCTCTGGGCCTAAAACACAGTTCTATTTATGCAGAATTCTCCACTTTTCAAGGATTTTTCAGGTATATGCAACCTTCTTTCTCTCCTTCTGCTGCGTATTCAGATAATGTCCACAGGGCATTGTTACACGTGGAAGAGTATTTGATTAGTTGAGCTAGGAAAGATTCTTCTCTGAGGAGAAAGTCCGCCAGTGGTCTGACTCAGTAGCTCAGTTAACATATTACACTAAGTAACCTTGTTAGTTGGTTTAGTATTATTGTGCAATCACACACAGTTTTGGATTTTGCAAAGTCTGATCTGTGGATTATTCAAAACAATACATAGTTCTAAGTGTTGTTGCTTGTTAAACAAAACCTGCTTAGGATAGCTTTCCATGTTCCTATGCCCAACCAAAGTCAGATAGAATGCCTAAAATTGCAACCTTTCATAACAAACCTTTAAATCTTCATTTGAGAAAACTAATAAGGCCATCATTTCTCCCCCTCTCATTCCATCCAACTGTTTCTGTTTGCTAAAACAGGCACACTGTGCTTGGCAAACAAATGGTGGAGAAGATTTAATTTAGCATGCAGGTTTTGTATGTTTTATTAGACTATAGTATTTTCCTGTACAGCCCTGATAAGGTTAATGTGTAGCAGAGTATTGATGAACGAAGAGGTATGATGAGGAAACCTCAACCTGAGACAAGGGAAAAGAGCTTTTGTTTGTTGTCAGGGTGACAGACAAGCAGCATTAATACCAGACACAAACATCTCACCCAATTTTAGCATCTAATTTTGATTTGTGAGAATAGTTGTTACCCTCACATCTGTTTTTACTTCTCCAGTAATGAGGCTACCTGAAGCAGGAGTGTCAAACTCAAGGCCCGCAGGTCACATCTGTCCCATGGGGTGCTTAGTTCTGGCCCACGGGGTTGCCCTGAAAACAGTAAAGGACCGGCCCATGACCCTCCCAAACTCTTTTTTCACTGGCAGTGGGTTGCAGGTGTCAGAGTTGTGACTGGCGCCCTGATAAAACCTAATAAAGGTTAAGGGAAGTTTCGTGAGTTGACAGCAGGAGGCCATCTCAGCCGAAAATGGAGCTCGGGAGCCTGTTTTCTCTGGCAGAACACTCGGACCACCACAGGCACCCCCAACAGGAGTGACATAGAGCTGGCCATGCCTATCCTGGCCATGCCCATCCTCGCCTCCTCAGGTCAAACACAACCCTGATGCGGCCCTCAATGAAATCGAGTTTGACACCCCTGACCTGAAGCAAATGTCTCATGTTTCAAAGAATACTGACCTTTCATGTCTCCAATGTCTCAAAATATTGGAACAGCAACTCCCTCTTGTTCCTTGATGATCAATAAAATAAGTTTCTTATGCACAATGTTCCTATCCCAGGTAGAAATTTCAAGGAATGATGAACCCTGTTTTGAATGCTAAATCTGAGAGATCCCTGAAGAAGAAGTGTCAATTGCTTTATAAGGCTATTCATCAGCATTTCTTTTACTGTTTATTCAGATGGGAAAATCACTTTCTTCTTGGGGGGGAAAGTAGTAAAAATATTGGAAGGAAGTCAAACAAACAGTTATGTCAAAATTATGACAGGGCTTATATCAAGAAAGATTTACCCATTACTTGTAAAATAGGAACTTTTGAGAGTGGGAAGAGCCTGCAACTTCATGTCTTCTACCTGTTTAACTAATTTTACTGCCAATTATTGAGCTCTATAGAGACTACAGGGTCATAAAAGGAGTTATTTTAATGAGTCCTATAAAGGTTGATAAGAAAATATGAAATCAAACTTCTGAATAACAGAACATAATAATTGAGTTGGAAGGAACCTTGGAGGTCTTCTAGTACAATCCCTGCTTAAGCAGAAGACCCTATACAATTTCACACAAATGGCTGTCCAGTCTCCCTTTAGAAGCCTCCTCCAGTGAGGGAACACCCAAAACCTCTGAGGACAAGATGTTTCACTGGTTTATTGTGCTCACTATCAGGAAATTTCTCCTTGGTTCTAGGTTTCTTTTGTCCCTGGTTAGTTTCCATCCATTGCTTCTTGTCTTGCCTTCTGTGCTTTAGAAAATAGGTTGACACACACACACACACAAACACGCACACTTCTTTATGGCAGCCCCTCAAATATTGAAATATTGCTACCATCTTGCTGCTAGTCCTTCCTTTCACTAGACTAGACATACCCAATTCTTGCAACCATTCTTCGTGTGTTAGCCCCAGCCTCCTAATCATCTTTGTTGCTCTTCTCTGCACACTTTCCAGGTTCTCAACTTTTTTATGTATTGTGACTAAAACTGGATGAACTTCAAGCGAGATATAATAAAACAATTGAGAAGAATTCAAATTAAAAAAAATAAAGTTTAACTCATTTAAAAGTTGAGTTTTAGGACTTTTCTAAAAGTCAATCAAACAATTAGATCAACTCAAACTCAATTTCATTGAGGGCCTCATGAGGCTTGTGTTTGATCTTGGAGGACAGGGGTGGATGCGACCAGCTCAATGTCACTTGTGTCAGCAGTGCCTGTGGTGGTCCGAGCGTTCTGCTAGCGAAAACAGGCTCCTGAGCTCTGTTTTCTGCTGCAACCGCCTACTGCAACCCTCTGCCAGTGAAAACAGAGCTTTGGTGGGCCACACACACAGCCCTTGTGACCTCCATCTCTGGCTGCAATGACCTCCTACAACGTTCTGCCCGTGAAAATGGAGCTCCATTTTCATTGGCTCTGGCACCACAAGCCGGTCCTTCACTGTTTCCAGGGCGGTCCTGTAGGCCAGATCTAAGCACCCCATGGGTCAGTTCTGGCCTGTGGGCCTTGAGTTTGACACCCCTAAATTAGATCCTTCAATCCAATGGGAAATGTATTCCAGATAAGTGATAGGTCTATGTAGTGAGAATGTGAATCTGAGACCTATAAGAGTCTGCCGTAATTGTAAATGAACCTTTTCAAATGATCTTAGTGAGTGGAAAGAATCATATTCCAGGAGGCATTTTCTCAAACAGCGTAGACCTAAAATGAATACAGATTTAAGTATTATAAGCAATACTTCATATTTATTCTGATTGGAAGCTAAGGCATATAAAGAACGGTTGCAGGAATTGGGTATATCTAGTCTAATGAAAAGAAGGACTAAGGGTTACATGATAGCAGTGTTCCAATATTTAAGGAATTGCCAGAAAGAAAAAGAGGTTACCGTAACCTATTCTCCAAAGCAACTGAAGGTAGATACAATGGAAACTAATCAAGGAGAGAAACAACCTACAAATAAGAAAAATTTCCTGACAGAACAATTAATCAGTGGGAAAGCTTGTCTTAAGAAATAATGGATGCTCTATTACTGGAGGTTTTAAGAAGAGATTGAACTGAAATGATATAGGGGAACCTGTTTGAGCAGTGGGTTGGACTAGAAGACCTCCAAGATCTTTTCCAATTCTGTTATTCTGTAGTCCAGATCAACCTGACTGCCTTCAGCACATGTATAATTTGATCTTGTGTCTATGGAGATTCTCCAAGTCATGGTTGTCCCAAATGTGCTTTTTCAAGAGGAAACTGGGCTTTCCTGTTTTTCTTTGAAGACATTTCGCTTCTCATCCAAGAAGCTTCTTTAGTTCTTTGGTCTTAGTGATTTCTCCTAGAGTTCTGTACCAACTGAAGTTTTGAGATTAGATGCAAAGAGAGCCTTATCTAGACTACATTTATCTAGACCACAGAGGAAACAACAACTGAATGAAAAACTGCTGGTGACCTTCTACTGCTGCGCCATAGAGAGTATTTTAACTTACTGCACCCGTGTTAGTTTGCCAATTGCACAGTGGTAGATAGGACAGTGCTCTAGGGGATTAACGTCATTGCCCAGAGGATCATTGGTTGCCATCTCCCCTCTTTGGAGGAGCTTTAAAGCTCCCGCTGCCTTAAAGAAGTTCAAAACATTCTTAAAGATCCATCTCATCCTGGGCACCCCTTTTTTTTGAACTAAAACCAACTGGCAGACAGCACAGGACAATAAAGACAAGGACAAATAGGCTGAAAAACAGCTTCCATCCCAGGGCAGTAACTATATTGAATTCTACTGTATAGTGCAATATTAATGCAATATCAGGGGTTTTCAATTCAATT
>JANHFL010006533.1:4533-16590 GCA_032468155.1 Oxyrhabdium leporinum | reverse complement strand
TCCCTCCCTCCTTTCTTTCTTTCTTTCTTTCTTTCCTTCCTTCCTTCCTTCCTTCTTTCCTTTCTTTCTTCCTTCCTTCCTTCCTTCTTTCCTTCCTTCCTTCCTTCCTTTTTTATTTCTTTCTTTTCGCCCCTGATAGTGATTTTAGAGGGAATTCATTCCTTACTAATATATACTCTATCATATGAAAAATGACTTTTGTGCAGCTGTTTCATATGTTAATCATGGATTCTGTTGCTCTCTAAAAGTTATTATATTGACCTTCCTCTAATACTAGACAACTTTATTTAATCCAGGAATTGTAATTCAGCAACTTCTGAAATCTGTAGTTTTCTTCTTTGAGAACTTTTCAACATAGACTAGATCAAGAAACAGGAACCTCAGGGATTGCTTTTTATTGTTCTACAATATTATGGGGAAAAAATAAGAGTTTCTCTATACAGGTAGTCTTCAATTTACGAGCATAATTAAGCCCAACATTTCTGATGCTAAGTAACACATTTGTTAAATGAATTTTATGACCTTTCTTGCCACAGTTGTTAAGTGAATCACTGCAGTTAGTGTCATGGTTGTTAAATGAATCTGGCTTCCCCATTGTCTTTGTCTGTAAGAAAGTCACAAAAGGTGATCATATGACCTTGGGACACTGCAAGTGTCATAATACATGTCAATGGCAAAATATCTGAATTTTGATCACATGATCATGGAGATGGTACAAAGGTCGTAAGTATGAGAAATGGTCATAAGTCACATTTTTCAGTGCCATTGTAACTTTAAATGGTCACTAAATGAACTGTTGTAAGTCGAGAACCACCTGTACCATCACTTAAATAAAATCAAGGCAAGGTTACTTTGGATTTCTTTCTTGTGTTTTCTTCTTTCCAAATAATCTTTTCTAGAACTCTTCCCTTGATGATTTGTCCATTCCTTGCCTATTCCCAAGGACAAGTCTGCATTCCATGATGTTATGTCTCTCTCTCTCTTTTTTTTTTAACTAGTTCCATGACAAAAACCAATTTCAGGTAAATCGTCTGGAAGGGAACCAGAGTCATGGCTGATGGGTGCTATCAAGATTGCTGGTGTTATCAGTTTCAGTGCTAATGAATTCATCGGATACTTTGTCCCCTTTCTCAGACATTTTCCAAAATGACATGTTATGTGAAACCAGAAATTCTGGCTTATTTGAATATGTCAAGATTTAACTTGACTGAATGCAAGTGAATGTGACAGATACAGGCTGATTCATCCCCATATTATTTAGATATTAGGATGCAAAACAGTCATGGAACTATTTTCACAATAGCAGGGGAAAAATGCTATATAAGGCTTTCCATTCATCTAATTTCATTTCCATTCATCTAATTACATTTCCATTCATCTAATTTCATCTTCCATCCCTCTTTTATGCAATTGTATTATTTTATTATTTACGAAAGTAGGAAAAAATGCAAAATAACAAACTTGTAGTTTCTATATTAATTCCTTTAAATTTTCTCAGGTTCCATTTTTTTTCAGGGGAAATACACAAAGCCATGGGCATAACCTCTAGGTTTAAGTGTGCTATTTCTGAAACTTTCCATATTATTGTCAGATTGTATGAAAGGGTGGCATTTCAGCCCATGTTTAGTCCAGGATATTAATGTCTGAATACCAAAAAGAATGCTTGAAGCACAAGGGGATGCTGATATAAAATTAGTTTGCAAATACTTCATGTGATCGTGTCTTTTCCATGATGGGTGTTTTTCCCTTTGCTAAGCCCTGATATCTGATTCCAAATATAAATCTATTTTCTTCTATTTCCAACTTAGTCTATGATTTCTGAAAGAACCCTTCAAAAAATGTACAAAGTTTTATTTTTTTAAAAATAGCTATTTTTAATATAACTCTTGATCCTAATAAACATATTTGTAAGCATTTTAATCCCAAAATGTTCAGTACATGCTTTTTTGAGTTAAAAGCTGCCTTCCAAAATTGATGAACTTTGAAATCTGTATTACAATTGACCCAGTAACCTGAAAATTATAGATCGTATTAATTTTCACCAGAATCTTCAAATATGTTCTTTCTCAGGCAGCTAATTTTATTATTCCATAATTTTATAGAATAGAATTACAAGAAATGGCAGTTTTCTTCAGAGACAGATTGTTCCATATCTATTGTTTGTGAATCTTAATGATAAACATTAAGCTGCCAGAAATTTTATTTTTTACTAAGTCAGTCAGACAGATTAAATAGTTGTTTTTTCTGTAATTTCTTTTAAAATAATTTCCGTATTTTCATTTCAAAGATAATGGATTCAGATGAGGCCTAATTAAACTGATAATAACCAAATGCCATAATAACTGTTCACTGTGTTTTTTGTCTGTTACATACTTCTTAATTGCCAACTTAGGGGGAAAAATGCTTCCATTGTGTTTTCATTTCCTGCTAGCCTTTTACACACTAAAAAGATAATGGAAATCAGATCTAATGAATTCATTATTATTCTAGGGCTCCCTCTATCTCCCTCCAAAAGAAAGGACTTCAACTTGCTACAAAAAGAACTTTAGCAATGAGGACTAGGCCCACTTAATGATCTAAGTAGTGCGGGCTTAAGATATATCCAGGGGTGGGCTTCAAAAATTTCAGCAACAGATTCGCTGCCAGGTTGCTGGGTGGGTATGGCCATGGTCGGCGTGGCCTAGTTGGCCTCCTGCACCACAGCAGGGTAGGGGGCATTATTGCCCTCCCCGGCCTCCGGAGGCTTTACTTGAGCCTCCAGGAGGGCAAAAATATCCTCCCCGGGCTCCAGAGGCTCCCTGGAGGCTGGAATTGGGCCCATTTCTGGCCTTCCTGAACTTCCGGGAGGCCCATTTTTCGCCCACCCTGAGCCTCCATGCATGCCCTGCACTTACCTGCATCCAAAACTGGCTGTGTGGAGACTCCTGGGAGGGGCAGGGCAGGATTGGAGGGTAGGGCCAGGTGGGCAGGGTGGGGCCAGCCAGTAGTGGGATTTGGCAGTTCACCGAACCACGCAGAATCTTCGCTAAGGGTCTGCTGAAACCCATGCGAACCCCCAGCAGCCCACCCCTGGATATATCAATATAGAGTTAATCATACACAAAGGAACCCCCATCTTTTAAATACAGGAACTAAATTTAAGTAATTGCACACTAGAAGAAGTGAAGAGAATCATAGTGTATCTCTCCCTCTTAGCCTCAATATTAATCTTCCCATTGCCCTTCTTCATAACTGGCTTTTCAGGCAAAATAAATCATTCAGCATCAAGTGGTTAGATTGGAAATGGAGAGCCTCTATCAGAATATTTTTATGAAGTGTTTCTTTGGCTAACCTTACCATTATCTCATGGTTCTCCTGAACTTTGTGGCCTTATGCATTTTTGTCTACAAGTCAGGTAAACTGTTAGGAGGAGGAGGAGGAGGAGGAGGAGGAGAGAAGGAGAAGGAGAAGGAGGAGAAGGTGATGATGATGATTTTCACCACTTCCACTAACCAAGTGCAGTACAATACAATATGTGTTAGAAAATGACATTTGGAGAAAGAAAAGAAGAATGGATATTGGACTTTCTAAGTTATCATTCTTTTCATAGTAGTTTGGTATGGAACCAGAAATGCCTTCCTTTGGTTTGGACACAGATACATGGAAAATGAAAAAGTTACTGTGAATAATAAACACCTGTTTATAATACTGTGAGAGCCAGTTTGATGTTGTGGTTAAGACACTAGGCTAGAAACCAGGAAACTGTAATATATAAACTGTAAAATATAAAAAAATAAAGAAATGTTCTTAATCATAAAGCCAGCTAGGAAAGTTTGGGCTAGGCACCCTCAGCCCTAAGAAAATGGCAATGACAAACCACTTCTGAAATCTTGCCAAAGAAATTGCAGAGACTTATCAAAACAGTTCCCAGGAGTTTACACTAACTCAAAGAGAGAGAGAGGGAGAGGGAGAGGGAGAGGGAGAGAGAGAGATATAAAGTTACAGGATTAATAGATGTTAGAAAACTTTAAGAACCAGATTAAGGACTAATTGTTGTATAGAAAATCTACCTATATGGTCATTAAGAGTCAACACTAACTTGATGGCACATAATCAGTTAATGCATATTGCAAATTATGGTGATCACCATTTTAGCCCTGAAAAATGAACCAAATGTTATTGATCAATAAAAAGAAAAGAAATCAGCTGTCTCTGACTTTCAGCATGATTTTCTAATAACAGTACAAAAAATCCCGCTAAGTAGGAACATCCTGACCATTACAGCTGCTATGGCATTTAATCAAAAGAAAATACTAAAAATGTCCTTTCACATAGACACACAAAATCCAACACTTCCGTGCTAAAAGTCTTCAGACGTGTTAATGTTTTAAATAATCTGAAAATATGTAATAAATGGGTTTCAGAAATCATGCTGTCCTCGACATGTAATGTTCTGCCCACAGCAAAATACAAACTAAGATATTTTTCATACTTTGCCCTCCCCTCTGTCAAAATAGTTCTATTTAACAAGGTTGACTGTTGCCCTACCAACTTGATATGAATACAATTTTAAAAGATGTACTCTTCCCTTGCTTAGTAACCAAGTAAATGTCTAGAAAAGGGCATGAGAATCAGTTTTTAAAGAAAAATGAACAAAGGATGATTATATGAAGCAACATATGAACTTACTCTAGCCTAGGAATGAGCTATGTGTGGCATTTCAGGTCTACATTTGCACAATATTTTTAAGCCACCTTCTAGCTTCACTTAATGGATTGAATGCCACACTGACAAAATAACTGAGTTACTATACCCAGCAAATTAAAGTAAATACTCATATCCCACTTTGCAATCACAATCAGTAGCTCTTTAGTTGGTTAAATATACTGTGTGACCATATCTCAGAGACTGTTGTACTTCATATCTCCAAAGCCTTAGAAAGCACAGCCAGTAGTGAGTCTACTCCAAAGCTTACAAAGCATAGCCAAGAGCGAGGTTGGATGGGAGTTATTAAGTTCAACAACAAGAAGAGGGCCAGTGGTTGCTCCTTGTAAATTAAGTCCATAAGGAGACAGTGCATATTTGTAGGTATCTATGCTAGAAAAACAAATGTTTAAAAGAAAAAGTTGCAAAAGGATATTCAACCACTCCATCCACAGCTTAAGCTCCACCATGCATATTTCATCAAGGTTCCAGAATTTTTTGTGCATGCCTATTTCCATATTTCAGTGTCGGTTCAGCAGATTAAACAGGTGTTCATGTAAGCCAACAGAGTTCTCAAAATTGTCACATGACAGCCTCAGGCCTTTCATTTATGATAATAATTTTCTAAGGGAGGTACATTTGTCAGCTTTTGCCAGACTCCCAGTATGTTTTCCTCTGTCTCAGCACACCAACATATTCAATATCTGATATTGAATATGTTGTATGCTCTCTCATACAATGGGAACCCTAAGTTAAAGAGCTATGCGTCTTCCATTATCAGAATGTAATCACTGGGATCAATAACTATCAGTACAACCTAAGCCATAAGATATTTTTACCTCATCAGTTTTTATACTTCTTGAAAACAACTCAACTTCCTCATCTCATTTTTGCAATTGCCATCTGCTTCAGATTGAAAGCATCTTCACTTGCATTTCCAGTGTACCTGTAAATAAACTGCCTTCAGCTTGAGATTGCCATAAAGAATAAATGTATTTCACGTGATAAGAAAGTCCTGGAATGATATGAGTTAATGCTGTTGAATAGTGAGTTTCCAGATTTCAGATCTATATTATCACAAGGTCAGAATAGTGATCCTGTGAAAATTTTTCCAAATGTGGCAAAAAAAAACAAAAAAAAACCCTTGTTAAGTTTTTTCCTGTAGCAAATTCCACTAGAATTTACTGATGTCTAAATCAGGTGTATATTTCATGTTTTTGGTGTTGGTTTTTTTTGGCCCCTGATCCAGGAATCTGGATCAGAATGATAATTGACATGGGATAGTTTTAGCATTCTAAAAAAAAAGGCTATCATAGTTTTCCTTCTAAGAGCAATTATAGAATTTGCCAAGGCTGAATCTATCATCTGAGTACAAAATGAAGAACATACAAATGCCTATATTAAGCTGTACACAGAGAAAGGTATAAGGAAAACATATGTATACACAGTCTGTATGTTAAGAATGTTATGCGCAACATAGTAAATTTGATAAAATTAGTTAAAGCTTGGAAAAAAATTGATATAGTAGAACAAGTGTTGGAGAGGGATAATTTTAAAAAAACATGCCTTGTTTGAACATAATCCTGGGTGTCAAACTGGCAGCCTGCAGGCCAGATATGTCACATGCAAGCCATGCCCACCCCAGCTCCGCAAAGGGGCAGAACATCGCAATACATCACGTGACGGCAATGTGGTGCTGCAGGTTTGACCCCCGTGCCATAGATTGAGCACCTCTGGTTAACTTACCTCACAAGATCATTGTGGGGGGAAATCGGAGGAGAGATTATTTATTATGTAGTCTATTGTTGAATGCAACAAAAGGCAGGAATTAAAACTAATGAATTAATAAATGATGTATGGAAATGGATGAGGTAAACTGCAATTGCCTAACTGGTGTACTTAGAAGTATCTTAACTTGGCACTGTCTGGCCGGTATATTGGGTATGCAATTTTCAGATTTTACAGAAAGTTTTAGGATTGTAATTTAACACATCAGGAGGACATTCAGTTAGGGGAAGATTGCAATTGATTTTTCCAAAGGAGAGGATTTTCACTGAATCTGTTATTAGATGATCCCACCAACTGTATCTGGTTCTAAACTATGAAGTTTAAATCCACCCTCAAAGCACTGGATTTTAACTGCTTATACCAGTGAGAATATGAGGTTGGTTTTTTTTAAAAAGTTTTCATTATAAGATAAAAATATATAAAAAAGCAAAAGTTAGAAAAATAAGAAAAAGGAGTCCTTGGTGCTCTCTGAGATTCGTTGTTTTCTTACAGACATCTCACTACCCAACTAGGTACCATCATCTGTGCTAGAAGAGAGTGGGGTTTGCTCTCTGTTTGTATACAAGTGGCTTACGCTGTCAGTGTTGGTGGAAATGCTCCTGGTGGTTTTTTGATTAGGCTGTTGCTTAATCTTTGTTGGTCTGAGTTGATAGTTCCTTGATCAAGCATGTTGCTTGATTATTAGTCTAATTATAATTTTGATGTAATCTCTGCTTATCTGGGTGTTGACTGCTGGCAAAGAGATGTTTTGATCTATTTCTTTCCTTTTTGGCTTTTGGATTCTCCCTTTTGAATGGTAAATAGATGTTTATCTAACAGGTTGTGCAATTAAGGAATTATCATCATTATGTCTTCTGACTGCTAGTTGGTGTTCATGGATGCATTCTGCTAGTCTTCTGCCTGTTTGTTTTAGGTAGTAGATGTTGCAGTCTTTACACTATATGTTTAGATGACTCCCTTTTTATTTATTTTATGCAATTTATGTCAGCAAAACTGAGCACATAAACAGAAGCAAATATTTAAGATGAGGGATGATGTATCAACATAGGAGAATTAAGGGAATGAATGCTGCAGAGGGAGCAGGAGAGAAGAAAAAGAACAAAGATTTCAGCCAAAATTGGCATCTTAAGGAACAAAATCTGAAAAGATCAGGCTGGAAAAGCCATAGGTGGCTCAGAAAGAAAATATGAGGAGAAATGTTGAGTCTGAGAACAGGTTTAAGAGTACCAGCATGAAAAAGAACAATATAATGAAAATTAAATGACTGTAAGAAGGTAGATTAGTGGGTGTGTAGAGCTATTTCTCTCGTTAGTATCTGAATGGAATTGCAGCTATAATGTTCATTAATAGCATTGAACACTATCAATATTTAACATGTGTAACCTACCTGAGAATTAATGAATAAAATAAAATATTTCCTATATGTGGTTGAAGTCCTAATCATTATGAAAAATGAATGTCAGTGAAGAGTTCGTTTCAATGCAGTGGATGGTAGGCTGGCAAAACAAAATATTGGAAACCATTAAAATAGTTCAACTTTATCATTAAAACACATGCTAAAAGGGTATTGTGTGAAATCAAGGATGGTGTGAATGAAACCATATGGGTTCTTGAAATATGCTCAGGATTCATTTGGTGGCAAGTTACTTTAAGGACCAAAGGAAACAGAATGAGGCATCACTCCAATCATCAGCCTATAAAGTGTTCTACCACCATGTTTTCTGGAGGAAGAAAGGATACAGGTTTTTCTCACCTCTTCTAATTAGAAGGGTTACTTCTACGATGTATTGTAGATCTAATCTAATCTTAAATAAGAAATTAGACTGGCCCCCACTTTCACACTCTTTCATAAGGCCCTGAAGATTTAGTTTTGCCAGTGGGGCTGGGGAACCCAGAGTGGGATGGAGGCCATCAAACGGCTTATTTGACTGTGTGTTGTCACCAGAAGTGAGTAGGGGGTTATTGTTTTTTATTTTGATTGTTTCTTTAAAAAATTCTATACTGTGTTGTTACTGTATGTGACTATAAGCCACCTAAAGTTGCTGCGAGCAAGTAGGCGGCTATATCATTTTTTAAAATAAATAAATATTGGAAGTAGTTCAGCTGCATCTAAACAGGGGGAATCTTGTGCATGCTTACTTAAAAGCAAGTGGGAATTGTTTTCCATGGGATATATTTGGGGATGTGAACTCAAGGAGTTTACTATGGCTGGTTTGCACAATTTGCTCAAGGAAGCTAAAGCAATGTAGTTTGCACTTCAGCCTGTTGTAGGACTCCACCCATTATCTTGCTATTTCATTAAACCATAATGACATTTATTTTGTCAAGCATAGCAGGTATGTTTTATTACCACAGGATTAATTTAACTACATTGTGTGAATCCAGCCCATAGATCTTGTTGAAATTAATGAAACAAGTTACAAGGTAGTCCAATATATATCAAAGTTTTTCAAAAGCCATTCAGCTCCCAGAGGTTTATTTCTGGGGAACAAGATTGGAATTTTAATCATGGCTGAAGCCCCTTTGCTAGAGAGAATTACAAGCAATTCAGTCAGCTTGTCTAGTTAGGCCACTACTCTGAACATGTGCTACTTCATTGGTGGGAGAGTTGGGGGCGGAGACCTGCAAAGGCAGAGGAAATGGAGTGAAGTTTGACCCATTGAATCAACATATTGGGCATGGCCTGAATTGTCTTGAAACTGGAGACAGGAGATTCTTTTTTGTCTTTAAAAAAAAACCCACCCCATTTTAATATTTGCATTAGTTTTGGGGCTTTCCACTACAACAAGGCAGAAAACTGGGCTCCTGTTTCCTAGCAATTGTAGTTGGAAGGTAGTACTAGTAGTGCCAATACTATGAAGTCAAGGGAGGCAGATGCCTTGGACCTCATAGGCATGAAGAACTTTTTAGATGTCAGCATCACCAGGTAGACCTCAGATAAGCCAAAACTACTTTTATTGAGATGGGCTATAATAACAGAATCTTAGAAAATTGATTGTGCTGTACCTCCTCACCTTTCTTATATTTTACTGACTTAGGGAGGTCTGTCTCAGCTGCCTTTGAATGGTATTCATCTGATGTAGACTTAATATATATTTACTCCACATTGCTTTGCTAATGGAACTTATGTATCTCCATAAGACCATCTTCCTTGCTCTCTATACCCAGTTCCCCTTGCTAGCCTTTTCTTACCCACATTTTCATCATGCAAGATATGACTATCATATCTGAGCTGAAAACATTTAGATGTCCACTAGAGGACAGTAAGATATGTGCACACACAGAAAGTATGTGTATATACATGCTATATGCTAAGACATCTCCTTCCTACTTGTGAAAGAACAAAGGGAACAGCAATAGGCACTCTGTGTCTGATCTGCAAAATTGGAACTATCATTAGATGATAGCAAAGATATCCCACAAAGTTTTGCTGCCATCTAGATGGCTGCAGTCCACATTCAATATACCTAGAATAGGAAGATTTTCTGAATAGGAAGTCAGTTATTGTGAGTACTGCATAAAGTAGAGCTGCATTCTGATTGGGAGAGGACAAGAAATAGGATAATGGAAAAACTCAGACTCCTCCAGAGCAAGAAAGAAATTCCATAAGCCTCTTCTTCCCTTTTTCCTGCCCACTCAAGGTTGTTTCAAGCTCAGTGCTAGAGCTCTCTCACCATTTGAAGAGGTGTTGGAAGAAATATCCTTCTGGGTTCTGTTTCAAGGGGGGGGGAGACACTGGAAACATGGTGACTGCTTAGAAAGATGGCTTAATGGTGGAGAGCAGGACCACATGGTTTTGATGAATAGGATCACATGCCTTGGAGATCTTGGGCAAAGAAAAAAGGGGAAGAGATGCTAAGAATCCCTTGGTTTTATACCCCCTCTGGCTTTGAACTTCCTGGGGCACAGGAAGAACATCCTGATTGGTTGCTGTTGAAGGTCATAGTTAGCTTTTTAGGTTGTGTGTGTGCTGAATTTGGTTGAATCTTGCTGGGTGATGCTATGAAGGGCAATTAAATGGCTCTGCCTGAAGGAGGTAGAACTTTGTTATATAGAATAGACTGGCCCAGGCCTTAATGTTAATGGCCCATTAACAAAGGTGGTGGTGGTGTAGGTTTCTGCCTCTCTGAGTTTCCACTTCAGGGTGGGTTTTAATTTCCAACAGAGGTAGAGAAATGTGTGTGGCATTTCAGAGAATTCTGCTTAAGCCCCATCAAGGATCACAGAACAGAAATGTATTAACTTTCTATTCTGCATACATAACACTTCCTTCCTCTGATTCTCACAACTCCTATAATGGTCTTTTATAATACATTAAGCCAACATTGAATAACCATTGTCACAAGTTATCCAGAAGCCAGCAATGAGTAGTTACTGTACCAAGTCATCCAGGAACTCACAACAAGTAATCACTGGATTGAAGGAGACATATCTGGTATTGAAAATACTTATTAATCCAAAAATGTGGCAGAGTATAGTTCAGAATCACAGGAGGGGGGGGGGGTGTCTTTCCCAAGGATCAAAAAGTCAATAGAGCTTGGAATTTTTGGTATGCAACAAAAAGGCAAAGGAGGACCCCCTAACAATTCACAGGGTATAACTAATAGTTATGCAGATGAGTGCTTTAATCTGGCAAGATTCTGTCAACTGGTGAACACAATAAAGAAAACTACACTGAAGTTACTCATGTCATTCCTGGTTCTTTGATCTGGCAAAAGATCCTTAATATCCAAAAAGCAATTAAGCAATTTCCAAAAGTGGTTAGAGGTAAAAGGAAGTATATGAAGCTGGGGTCCTTAAAGACTCCAACTATGGGTTGAGGGAACAGCATTCCCTCATATCCCAGAGCTCTAATCCAGCTAGAGATTGCTGTCTTGTGGTCTCCTCACAGGGAACAACTGCCTGGAGCACTTGGAATGTGAGTGATCCCAAGTCCTCTCCTTGACCAGAAAGACTGAAAAGCCAGCCTGCTTGCTGACTCTTCATTCCACTGGAGTCATTGACTCTGCTTTAGTTCATCATTTCTTTTCTGGAAATCCCTCAGTTGTGCTTTAAGATCTGTCTTCTTTACAGTTGCCTTAGTCTTGGGGTGGGCAATTAATTTTCCCAAGGGGGCACATGAGAAACTGGGACTGTTGTGGAGGGCCAAACCAATATGTTGAAATTACTTCTGTTCAATATTAATTTTATGTATTAGTTTTATTTTTATTTAAAGCAGTAAATTGTATGGTTTTGATTAACTGCATCAAATTTAGATATTATTTCTAATTTTTGATTAATCTACTAGATTTCAACATAACACAAACACAAACAATATAACATAATGATAAGAGAGTGTTAGATTTTAAAAGAGCTGATTTTAATAAACTCAGAGAGAACTTGGGGAAGATTCCTTGGATGAAAATCCTAAAGGGGAAAACAACTCAAGAATCTTGGGAAACTCTGAAAATTATGATCATAAAAGTCAAGACCAGCACAATACCACTGAGAAAGAAAAACAAGAAACCCTATAAGAAACCAGCATGGCTGCACAAAGACCTCTCTGACAAATTGAAAGACAAAAAGGACAAGTACAAAAAATGGAAA
>JANHFL010006532.1:53028-63718 GCA_032468155.1 Oxyrhabdium leporinum | reverse complement strand
TATCTATCTATCTATCTATCTATCTATCTATCTATCTATCTATCTATCTATCTATCTATCTATCTATCTATTTTTAAATTTATATTTTGACCATCTCCCCAACAAGGCGACTCTGGATGGCTTTATATTTAAACTTTAGGGAGGGCCAAGTAATCCTCAGCTCACATTTGATCTTTCCATACATCTTGAATACACTTTAATACTGCCAATTTTCTACATCATGACTTTTAAAGTTATCCTCTATAAAATATAAATAGGTCAATGGAAGTGAGAAAACCTGAGTCAATTGAATCCCCCCCCCCATCCCCAATGTTGCCCAAAACTCAATTCCATGTGGTTAAGATTCATCCATTTTTATTGTTGATTTCAGCTACACGATTCGGGGCTAATTTCAGAGAAAGTAATTTAAGAATGGCTTTGGGAGGCTTCCCACTGCCTTTAGAGGAAAAAAAAAAGTGTCAATCAGGTGCCTTCTTTTGATACCTCCACCCTTTATTGATATCAGTTGTGCTAGTAAAATCTGGCCTTGCTTTAGAGAATGAGGGAGGGGGGGAAGTAAGAGAAGAAGGTGTGGTTGGTCTCTTGGCCGTTCTTTTTTGTGCAAATTGACTTTTGGTGAAGAAGGTTAAGCTTGCAGAATGGATTGCTGGAGGGGAGTGCTTTCAATTTAATTTTTAATAGCTTTTGTTTTATTTTTGCTGTTAAACTGGAAAAATTTTCCAGTATTCAACACAGGGGCCCAAAGGAAGGCACTAATTTAGCCCCTCATGCACATCTCTTCTCCTCTAAAAGAGAGGGCAGCATGGGGAACAAAACAGCGAGAAGGGACACTCTACGTACACTCAACCTCTTCTCTCCCAAAGTAATCAGAAATATCTTTTATATATCTAGCAGTGGACTTCTCACTAGGAGCTCATCTGCCGAAACTGATACAATGATGAGTAGGCAAGTGGGAAGGCCCCTAAATTAGCTTCACTTCAGCCAATTTATCTGTGATAGCTTAATTCCCCTCACATTGACGTTAACTGTCAAAAGCTGCAAGATAGGACAAGAAGTAACGCTGGATCCAGCAGGCCTCTCTTAGATACAAAGCAAGACAAGGACTTTCTACTGAAAGACTTTAATCTAAGGCAATATTTCTCAACCTCAGCAATATCGAAGTTGCGAGGACTCCAAATCCCAGAATTCCTCAGTCAGTATAGTAGCACTGGTAGGCCCGAATTTCCATTGCTGAGCAAGGCTGATAAGTTAAAGTGAATCATGCCCGATAGTATGATCTTTTTTTTGCCATGGTTATTAAGCCAGTCATTTGCGTCGTTAAGTGAACCGTGCTGTCATTAACTGAATCCATCTTCCCCCATTGACTCAGCTTATCAGAAGCCAGCTAGGAAGGTCACAAATGACAATCACATGGCTCAGGAAGCTGCAACCATCGTAACTAAATGCTGGTTACCAAGCACCCAAATTCTGATCGCGTGATTGTGGGGCTGCTATGACGGTTGTAAGTGCAAGGACCAGTTTTTTCGGTGCCATTGTAATTTTGGACCGTCACTAAACGAATGGCTGTAAGTCGAGGATCCGCTGAGATTCCCTATAAATATCAAAGGCACGTATGGCATAGGGATTCCACAGAGCCATGTCAACATCGACATAAATACTGTTGAGAAGGAATCATTTTATGCTGCCCTCACAGAAGTGCAGAGAGTAGTGGGTCAAAGCTAACTAACTAAGGTAAAGTCCATAATGATAACAGCGATGGTTGCGATGACCTCCTCTCTTTATAGGGCAGAGCAAATATTGAAAACAAGATTTAAGTAGTTTCCAAAAACAGACTGACTGGTTGGATGATGTCCACCGATAACCAAAATATTTGGCCTGTCAGCCAGGATGCATACGCTTAAAAAGAACAAGAAGCTGTGTGTTTGGGGACTTTTTGCAATAAAATATTTTTTTTTTAAAAAAAAATGAAATCCGCAAAATAAGGAGCCTCACAGAGACTAAAGGAAGTATCTGTAAGCACACAAACATTCCTCTAAGCTAGGTACTCCCAGGTACACACTACAGACCCATCTGCTCAACAGTACTGGTTTGTTAGGCTGGCTCATCTTGGAAAAAGCTGTTATACACAGCAGTTGCAGGGACTGTACAGTCTGGGCAAACCAAACAGTGAAAAACATAATCCTACATCTGGGTGATTTACTGCAACTGGCTTCAGACTTTGCCCTAAATCAATCCCCCCCAGCCTGCTCAAATCCAGAATGCCAGATGACGATTGAAATCCTACTAATAAGGAGAAGCAAAATATCCAGTTAGCATGCAAAATGGCAGCAGATTCTGCAAAAACCATGGCAGGTTGGAACTTTGGCAGAATTATGTCTAAAAGAAATAGGACTTACCGTATGTCAAAACCAAGAAAAGCCTGTAGCCATCTAGGTTCGTGTAAATATTGGCACTGGGAAAATACTCTTCTTTAGAGAACAGGGTATTTTTAATGCTTATGTAGCAGAATGGAAAAGATAAGCACAGTCTCTCTACTCTGTCACAAAATCGCCTATACGGATTATTTTTTCCCTTCCGTTCAATTGCATTTAATTCTCAGTGACTGTCTGGCAATGTCCCTGCAGTTTTCTTGGCAAAGTATTTCAGAAGAGGTTTGCCATTGCTTCCTTCCTAGGGCCAATAGAAAGTGACCAGCTCAAAGTCAGGCAGCTGGCTTCGTGCGGAAGGTGGGACTAGAACTCACAGCCGCCTGATTCCAGCCTGGTGTCTTAACCACAAACTGACTCTCATACAGACTATACTTGCAGCTAATAATCAGCAGAAAGGAAAGGGCTGTGAGGAACCAGATACGGTTTCAAGCAATCTAATATGGTTGCTTCAAAGAGAGGAGATCTATAGATTACTGATATATTAAATGAGTAGGAGAAACAGTTTGTGTTCTAGTATCTAATTCAAACATGAGCTTGGATTTGTTGCCTAATCTTGGTTTCTAACTCAATCTATAGTGCAGTCTCCTTTAATCTAGTAGCCTCCATATGTGTTGGGATTAGTGGTTCCAAAATCTCATTTGGCCATGTCAGCTGAGAATTTGAGGGGCTGTATTCCCAATGTAGCCAAAGGCTAAGAACAGCTGTTTATTTCAGCAAAAGGATGTTGAGAAGACCTGAAAGAGCTTTGGTAGATTAGAGTGCTCTCAAGAAACACATATAGAATAGAAGATCTGCAATTATGATATTAGTACAGATGGAGAAAAAATGTGAACAGTGTCCTGATGGAATCTTAAAAAGCTGTTTCAGATATTTAATTAAACATATGCAAAGTAAACAAAGTGATTGTTCTTAATAGTACTAAATTATACTGTTATTATCTCCAATTACTTTTGGACAAGTGACTTTTTGCTCTCTTTCCTTTCTCCATTCATGTTATATAAACTTATCAAATCTTCGCCCCTCCATTAGAAATAATTTGCAAAAAAGTCTATGCCAAAATAAATCTATTCTTTTAAATGCTGTGATAATCTTGTTTTACCTAGATAAAGTATCAGCTGTGATTCTACGCCCCCTGAATACATTATTCTTGTGAATGAAACATAAATGCTTAATAAAATCTATGATAGAATTATCTTTGAATCCTCCCTCACCCTAAAAAGAAGGGGGAAATGGGTCATTTCTGATTTGATCTACAGATGATTGGCTGGACTCAACTCCCCTTATCTTCAACTTATCTCCATCTCCACCTGTCTAAAGCCCAGTGTCTTTTTTTAAACAAGGCAGAAGCAAACACACCATTTTTAAATGTTTCAGAATTGTTAGCCATCCAGAGTCACTGGCTTGACATGGGTGGCTACAAAAGTTAAATAAATAACATGTAAGTTTTCTGCAAATGCAAATTAAAAAAATATGGTCACCGTCTAGTTTTGACATCCTATAAATTCTGCACTGTATGGCATGCAGAGCCATCTCTCCAGGCACACCAGCCGTCGCCTGTTGCTCTTCTGGGTTCCAACGCATGCATGAGCGACAGCCAGCTTGTCTTCGCAAGCGTAGGAGCACCGGAAACTGGAAGAGAAGCTCCCTGGCGTGCATGCGTGTGCTGGTCAGCTGGTCTTCGCGCACGCATGCACATTAGAAACCGGACGACCAGGTGGCCGGGGTGCATGTCCGCACCGGGAAGCTGAGCTTCTGGTTTCCGGTGTTCCCACAAGCGAGTGCCGGGGAGCTGCTCTTCCGGTTTCCGGCGCTTCCCATTTGAGCATTCGGTGCCGAAAAAGTTCACCACCACTGATCTATAGGATAATTATATAATTATTGATTCTATTGCTAGGTGATTGGAAAAGGAATGGGAAATGGTAAAAGGAACAGCCTTTTAGGGTAGCTAAAATTATGTTTTTCCAGGTTTTGAAACTTTTATTGGGTGTAATCTAGATACCATGACACTTAAAACTATTACATTATCTTCAAAACTAACAACATCAACAGTAGCATTTTTTTCAAGAAATTGCAGAAAGAGAAACGATCGTTCCACGTGTGGTAGCAGTGGAACAGAAAGGAGATCTTCAAGTTATATAGCTTTACCGCAAGGAAGCATTCTAAGGCTCCAAATTCTGTCTTTTCAACAAAATTAGAAATCTGATGGCGCCTTGCAGAGTTGGCTTGAAAAGAGAATAAGTGGTAATCATTTCAGCTGCCTTTGCAAGCAACGGGAGAGATTATTTTTTTACCAAAAAAAATCCCCTTCTCTACAGGAGCTGCATTTGCACGATGAATTTTTCATTCTAAAGTCTTGTTTTGTACAACCAGAGATGAGAAGGAAGTAAAACCTCTAGTTCCTAACAGCAGTGATTTGTAGTTTTTGTACCATACAATATAATCAGCATAGTAAAGATTGTGAATCAGCAGGGCAAACAATCTGTTTTTAACTTTTGTTACTTTTTTATACCAGAGGTGGGCCTGGTTCATCCATACACTCTTTTTTATCCACTCCATATGTATGGAGGTATCATGTTGCATAATAAGCTTAGACCACAACACCACACCATATAACTGGAGAACAAGCTTTCAATTAGTTAAGATGCATAGCTACAACCCATAATTTGTGCATTTGAGAGGCTGTTACTAAACTGCTAAACACTAGTGGTTGGATCAGAATAATAGAATTGGAAGAGACCTTGGAAATCTTCTAATCCAACCCCTTGCTCAAGCCGCAGACCCTATACCATTTCAGATGGCTGTCCAGTCTCTTCTTAAAAGCCTCTAGTGATGGAGCACCCACAACTTCTGAAGGCAAGCCATTCCATTGGTTTGTTGTTCTCATTGTCAGGAAGTTTCTCCTTAGTTCTAGGTTGCTTCTTTCCTTGATTAGTTTCCATTCATTGTTTCTTGTCTTGCCTTCTGATGCTTTTGAAAATAGGCTGATCTCCTCTTCTTTGTGACAGCCCTTCAAAATTGGAATAGTGCTATCACTAGTTCTTTTTTTTTTCCAATTACTAGACCTACCCAATTCCTAACTGTTCTTCATATGTTTTAGCCTTCAGGCCCCTAATCATCTTTGTTGCTCTTTGCCGTTCATGTTCTCCACTAACATCATAATAAACAGGATCTAGAAGAGAATTTTGAATGAGAATATTTGCTGGTTCACGACCCTAACAAAGATTTGAATTGAATTGAATTGAATTGAATTGGTGATCTATAGCCTCTGTTGGAGAAGTGCTCTGCAAAGGGGGAGCAGCATTTAATGTATCAGTCTCTTCCACTGCATGACAATTCCACCTACCCAAAAGCTATTTCCAGCAACTTTCAACCCATTGTTTGTTGTTCTGCCCTGGTGTTTAGTGAAGAAGAAGCGTACTCCCTCTTCAGGTCAACAATCCATAAAATGTTTGAGTACAACAACATGACAATATTTAACCAGCTGCAACTTCCTTCCATGGGGAGGCACGGAACCATCCAACAGTGACTCAAAGATGCTTTTTTTCAAAAGGCAACTGGACTGTTTTTTTGAGAAAGAAAAAGAAGATGTTTCACTTCTCATCCAAGAAACTTCATCAGTTGTGACTAGATGGTGGTGGGATAGAAGGTTAGGAGCTGACAGTTGAGACTGGATGGTGGAGGATGGAAGGATTAGTTCTAACAGGATGATGGGGATGGGATGGAAGGATTGTATTTCTTTGCAGTCACCTGGTCATTAGCACTGTCTCCAAGAGCCATTGAGGCCACTTGGGGGTTTACCTGAAGGTTACCTGAATCAGAGTGCAAAAGGGTGTGGAATCTTGGAACTGCTGAAATTGCTGTGTTGTAGATGGGAGATACAATGTTCCTCCTCCTCCTCCATCTTATTTTTCTCCTCCTCCTCCTCCTCCTCTAATAGCCCAGTTGTCTTTTGAAAAAAAAAGCACCTTTGAGACAACTATGACCTGGATGAATGAGAATCTCCATAGACATCCAACAATGAATGGAGAGCTTTGTAGCCCAGATGCTGATTACATAGTCTTGGATGGGAAAGAATTCCCATCTTGGGAACCTAAGAATCATAGATCAGTTTTCTAATTTCCCCCGTTTACCTGTGTAACTCATCTCCATGGCTAGGTTTCTAATGCTGGAAGGGACTATTATTGGATTTCTGTCTAATGAAGGTCAACAAATTGAATTCTACTTTGAATTCTGAAAGTTGAGACAAAGATATTATTTATTCATGAATTTATGCTGCTTTCTTTTTGGTTAGGTTTTGTTCTTAAAGAATTTAAAAAAAAAACAACAACCTGTATTTCTACAGAGAAATAGGGGTGGGGGTGTTACAGCCATTTCATTAGCTAGTTTCTTAGGAGAATTGACTGAAAAAAGATTTCTCTCTCTCAAAACATAATGAAACTAACTCACAAGTAGTGCCTCTTCAATTTGATGAGATTTACTTTCAGGAAAGGGTGTGTTGCATTCCAGCTTTAACTGAATTTCTTTGGGAAGATCAATATACCAGGATGCTTATTATCCAGTGGCATAAAACACTCAAGCAAGAACCTGCTTTCTTTCATGTGACAGAATTGCCACAAAGCAAATACATATATACATAATGCCCAGAGGGAAATGGATGCCTGCCAAAAGGTATAGATCACTTTAAAGCCGATTTTTCCAACTTAGGATCCTCAAATATTTGCCTAAACATCCATCATCCCCACCTGGGACCAACTCTGTTACTCAGTAGAGTAAATTGATCATATAGTTTGTGGACAGAGAAAGCCAAAGAAGAGTTGTGATCAGATCTTGTTCTATCTTTCTTTTCTGTCTTCTCTTTGACCCATTCCTGCCAGTTTGCAATCTAGAACCCAGGGCAGACAATCTCTAAATCTGATAAACAAATATTTGTGTTGATGATTTTGTTAGAGAGGTGTCCAAGCACATGGGGTTTCCTTCTTTTTGATGCTTATTCTTTTATTGTTCTTCTGTAGAAGTAAGCTAACCGGGATCATTTTGGAGTCAGGCGATCTCTAGATCTAAAACACATAAATAAGTTTTGTTTTTCTGTTTGGGGGTTGCAATTAGTAAAGGGTAGGGATGTCTGCATGGAGTAGTTGAAGATGCTGAGATGGGGGGTCAAGATGGAGCAATCATACTGTTTTTTGTGTGTGTCCTGTGTGCCTCCATCTTGGATCCTGCTATGGCAATGATGACGACCTTTCTGGGTTTGGCATGTCAAAAATTCAGAAAATGCCTCACTTGACTCTGCTGGTAGGTGACAAGTAAATAAATACATAATTGTAAATATTTTGTTATTTGTCTTTATCTCTAAAAAAATGCCTATTTAAGGCAACTCCAAGTCAAATGAAGCCTAAAAACTTTGCACAATGCTCCCACATGACATTACAGCCTCCGAAAAGTGCAAGAAAGCACAAACTGTTCTCGCCTGCTTTTTGAGGCTCTAGAAACCCTCTTGCATGGTTTCTAGAGGATCCAGAGATCACACCATATTCCTGCGCTGCCTCTGGAACTTCCAAAAATGGTGCAAGAACATTCCTGTGTGATTTTAGGAGGTTTTAGAGACACACAAGAACACAACTCTTGCATGACTTCCAGAGGTTCCAAAGGCCATGTGGGACCACACCATCTTCTTATGCAGCCTTAGCTGCCTCCAAAAATTGTGCAAGAATGTTCTTAGGACAATTTGGGGGAGATCAAGGCTGCTTGCATGACTTCCAAAGAGTCCAGAACCACATGAGAATATACCACATTGTCATGTGGCTTCTAGGCGTGTCATCAAAAATGACATGGTGTGTCACATGTGACAGGCCTGTCATAGATTCACCCTCACCAGGCTAAGTAGACTGAGAGCTGCAGAGGAAAGGCTGATGATTCAAAAAAATTTGGAGCATCTCTCAACTATGGGTAGCAGTGGCACCATTTTTCCATTTGAGGAAAGAGTTGTGGATGCAGGAAACTGTATTCCTAACTTTTATTGATTGAAAGGCTGGATTTTGGCATTTTTGTTGAGAAAAAAACTCTGGAAAGGGATGTCTGACCTACAGACCATCCTGGAACATTCTGTGGAAATTTCTTAGTAACATCCAAGACTGGAAATTAATTCACACCTTGAAACATTTTATTTGGCAGTCAAGGTTCATGTCAGATATTGACTAAGTCTGTTTTTAATTAATAAATAATAATTACAACTCAATTGTGACAGTGTCTAAATTTCAATTCAGAGAGTCACATCAGAAGAAAAAAGATTTAGAAACAAATAACTAGAATGTTACTGCTTTGTTTTTTTTAATAGTTGCCATATTTACAGTCCTTCATAAGCCTTACAGCAATAACCTAGTAAATATATTCTAGCTGTCACACATATAATCACATTCGCTGCACAGATGAAGCACTACATTTTTGAAATCATGAACCTGCTTGTTTTAAAAATTAATAGCCTCAGGATCATTGAGCTTTGACATTCCCAAGAATGAAATCTTCACAAGGAATCCTTTTGCTTGTATCACTTTTCCCCAACTGTAGTCATTCAAATCTATTGTTTTATCGCTCTTCGAATTAGCTAGGAACTCTGAAAGTTATATGGCAGCATCACAGAAAATTTTGGCATGGCTCCCAGATGAGCAGCACACTCTCTGATCCTACAATCTCAGCTCTGTTCACTAGCTAAGCCAATTTATTTCCAGCTTAGCTATCATGCAACACAAATTTTGCAAATCTAGTTTTCCTGCTGAAAAGCTAGAAACCCACAGAGTTTGGGGAGTTAGCTTCCTACACACAGCTTCTTCCCTTCTTTGTTGAGATCCATCGATAGATCACAGACAAAAGGGAAATTCTACATAATGACTGCATTAAATTCTAGATTGCAATGACTTGGCAAAGCAGCCAGGATGGATGTCAGCCCAGACCGGTGTTTCTCAACTTTGGGAACTTTAAGATGGGTGGACATCAACTCCCAGAATCGGAGTTGATGTCGGGGGATGAGGTTTCTCTCTTTGATGGAGCTATAGCACCTTCTGGAATAGCTACTGTCCAACCTAACATTTTTTTCGGTGAACAGCCAGTTAAAAAAGCAATTTTATTGTCTGCAACTTCATTATTTATTTTGGGTGAATAGATATTAGCCCTTTGAGGAGCCATGATGGTGCAGTGGTTACAATGTAATATTGCAGGCTAACTCTGCCCACAACCAGGAGTTTGATCGTGATGGAGCTCAAGGTTGACTCAGCCTTCCAACCTTCTAAGGTTGGTAAAATGAGGACCCAGATTGTTGGGGGCAATATGCTGACATTGTAAACTGTCCAGAGATTGTGCATAAATCATTATGAAGTGATATATAAGTCTAAGTGCTATTGCTATTGCTAAACCAGGCAAGAAGCATACCCAGCTTTCTTTATATTGTAAGGTTACATTGAGAGAATGTTGCAAGTCTGAAAGTAAATATCTTCCCCCCTCACCTTTATAGTCCAAGAAACTAGGGAGAGTGCCTTCTGACTCTCTCGCCACACCTTTAATCCTTCTGAGGGTGCCATTTAGCTGCCACTTGTCAAGTCCATTGTCTGATCTATGACTCTTCTACATGTCTCCCAAGATCGTTCCTACATACTATTACAGTATGATACAAACACTGTGAGCTCCGTAAGCAAAATGATTGAACTGAAACATAAAAAGGTTTACAAAATGGAATGATCAATGCAGTTTCACGTTGACACAAACTTGAAGCAACAGTGAGCACAGCCAATATTGTTTCATCAGCATTATTGGGCGCTATAGTAGTGAAGGCAATACCTTTTCAATTTTTCTTTCTGAGAGCAGTGTAAAATAAACATTTTGCCCAAGGGTCCATTTAAATGTGGCAGACCAACATACCTTGCAGCCATGGTGGTAGCAGTACCATTTGTCTATCTGTTGAGCTAACAGTGAACTGCAAAGCTACGTCAAGGTTAAGTGAGCTTTACCAAATGATTCTGGATCCTTGAAGGGAAATGAAGGCAGTAAAAGAAAATCTGAGAGGACAGGGCATCTTTCTTCAAACCTGTGTTGCTTGTTGCCACCTTCATGACTTCCAAAAAACTCTAAAGAAAGGAGGAATATTACCACACCTTTTCTATTTCTGAACAAAACAATATTATGAGCCATGGTGGTACAGTGGTTAGAGTGCAGTACTGCAGGCTACTTCTGCTGACTGCCAGCTGCCTGCAATTTGGCAGTTCAAATCTCAC